>WSYQ01000010.1:0-22039 GCA_011426435.1 Lysiphlebus fabarum
CACGATCTCTATAGTATTTATAGAGCTTACGCATAAATCTCACCCTGGGATTCTAACAGAGTTCGACCTTTCAGTTTTGGTTTTTTATATTTTTCTTTTATTTCCTCAGTATTTATTACTATATATATATATAGTAATATATAATATAATATATAATCATTATTTTATTTTTTTATGTTGAAATAATCGAAAGAAAAAATTTCAAAAAAATCAAAGAAAAACTCTCATTAGCAGTATTTTTTTTAAATTCAAAATAAAACAAAATATTTATACACAAATTTAAATGAGAGTTATCAGAATATATATTGTATAGTTTCAATGGATGAAATAATAAATTATGTATGGTATATATACACATACCGAATGTAAAATTCAATAAATCATGCATGTCAATTGATGATGTGTATTCGGTTTTATAGTTAAATTTTCCAGTCACTGTCCTATTTGACATTCCAACCCAATTTCCATATATATACACTTTAATTGGTATAATACTATACCAACCACATATATACATCTTTATATATCAGTATGCATCTCTTTATGATGTTTATTTTAACAACTTTTCGTTTTATCTCATCTCTATGTATATATGAACTTTACTTTGTTATTTCTATTTTCCTATAAATATCTATAATATTACTGCAATGATCGCATATACCTTTAAGATTACACGAAAATAATATATTGTATATTATATATATCTACATGTTAAAACTCATGATTCATCAATATTTTTAATAGTCAACTGTTTTTAAAAAATTAAAAAACTTAAAAGTTACTTGATATTTTGAACTCATAAATATCACTCAGGAAACTTTTGAAAAAATTCTAAAACAATGCTTTTTTTATGCTCTACAAGATAGAAAAAATAAAAAACACGATAAAGATTTCTTTAAAAATTTTTAGAACAATGACAAGTCAATTTACTTGAATTTTGGTCAATGTGGTCTTTCATACTCGTAAACGAAACTGAGGAAAATTCTGAAAAAATTCTAAAACAATGCTTTTTCAATGCTCTACAAGATAAAAAAAATAAAAAACACGATAAAGATCATTTTTTAAAAAAAGGCCTAACTCTAGGTGACTAGACGTATGTATTGTCAATTTTCTCAATTCAGATTAATTGTACTAGTGTTTAAATACTCAAAGCATAATAAAAAAAGTATGTACATGTAGTTTTTATCATGTTTAACAATATAGAAAAAAGAAATGAAGATAAATCTCACTTTGAAAATTTTTAGAACAATGACAAGTCAATTTATATGAATTTGAGGTGTTTGCTCTATCTTGAACTCTTGATCTAAAGTTCGAAAAAATTCTAAAAAATTACAGAATGTTTCTTTTTTGATGTTCTACAAGATAGTGAAAAAAAATATCGAAAAATAATTTTTTAAAAAAATTAGTAAAAACGCTCTTTTTGAAAAAAAAGGCCTAACTCTAGGTGACTAGATTTATATATTGTCAATTTTTTCACTTCAGGGTAATTCTATTATTGTTTAAATATTCACGGCATAATAAGAAAAGTATGTACATTTTGTTTATCAATATTGATAAGAAAATTTAAAAGGCTAAGTTTTTTGTATTTTTTATATTAATAAGTCAATTAATGTGGATCTGTAGGATTTGCACTAACTTTATCTCACAATCTAATGGTTGGAAAAATTCTTAAACGATTTATATATTTTTTTTTTGAAATTGGTGTAACTAGTATAAGTTTTAATGATTCAGGCAACTGGCAAATCAAGATCTCACTTGAGAATTCAACTCACGTATAATATATAACACACGTGGCTAAGACGAGCTTTAATTGCGTAAACTATTCCATTTCAAATGTATGTCTATATTCACATCTCTTGCAATTCACAAGAGAATATAATAAATAAATATACTGAACATGAGTTGGATAATCCGTCTTATTTATCCCGATGGACTACAAGTATCAACCAAGCAACAACCAAACCAATACCTGGACCAACAACTCAATTTTCAACTGGCATCACAGTACATGTTCTATAACTCCCATAGTTATATATATTTATAAATGGTCTTTGTCTATTTTTCAATAATCAGTCATTAAGTCTAAATTTATTTACATCATCATATAAAATTCACTCATGCATTTTTCGTAGAATTTAAAAAAATTTTGGCAATTCAATTATTCGTTAAAACATTGTTTAATGAAATAGATCAAAAATAAATGAATGAAATTATTATTTTTTATTTTTTTAAAAAAGAATAATATCTTTTGAGAGTGAGCTTTTGTATATGACAGAGACTGAGACAGATCAGTTATAATAATCCGGATTAAAATAATCTTTCAACGTCCGTTATGGTAAAGCTGATTCAACTTTCAACAGATGAGTGAATTCTTTTTACTATTTTAGATATTAAACTTGCTATACAGTATATATTGTTATGCAAAATTCATTATCAATTTATAAATAACATAGATTTACATATAATATGTATAATATAGGTATATATATATATATATGTTTTAATAAATTATCAAAGTAAAATGACTATTGACTTGTAAAAATTGATCAACTCATAATTAAATGTATTTTATTAATGTGAAATTTTAATTCATGTGTTGGATAATTCAAAAAAAAAAAAAATATTACCTCAAATAATTATTAAACTTTTATAGAAAAATAGAACAAACTCTTTTCTAAATTTTTAACGATCTACTTGATAAATATAACATCCGTTTGTTTTTTTGTTGTTTCTATATTTTTATTTTTTTTTGTTGTTGTTGAGAATCGACTCGTTGAATTTTTGGCAGTTAAATTCGGTTAAACTCATGGGTAAAATTTATGTTCTACATATCATTCCAACTAGGTCACAGACAATTTTTGTACAGTGAGGCTCCAAACTGGCGAACTAAAAAATTTTCAAGGATTGTTTTTGAAGTGAGTTTGTTTATACAGTATAGCTTTGAAATAGATATAATAAATTTTTAAAAATCGTTAAATTTTTTATATCAAAAATTAGAAATTGATTTTAAATATATTTGATTTGACGTTTAACTTTTAATATAAAAAAAAAAGACAAAAATTGTAATTGGAATTATTTTATATGAAAGGATAATTTATCTTTTAAATTATTTAATACTGCAAAATTAATACTGCAGATAGAGCATTAAATCTGCAAAATAATACCACAAAGAATTTATTAATTGAAGTTTAATATCTTTCATTTACTTTGTGTCACAAGATCATAATGTTGCTTGAATAAACCAACACAATATTAAAAATTAAAATATATACATATATTGTTTTTACTCAATTGCAATTTAAGTGTTAACTAAATATATAAAATTATATATAAAATTATAAAAAAGTTCAAGCTTTTATATAATTTGCCACTAAATCTAAGCCTGTTTAATAATTTAATTTGAATTTAATTTCTTAATTAATATCAATTTTATAAATTAATGTTAAGATAATTTAGCATCATTTAGAAAGATTCTAAGAAACAGTCAACCCCTCAAGTCATAAAAAATATTGAGAAATTTGATTCGATAAAAAAAAAAAAAATGTGTTTACAAATCATCAGTAGTATACTAAAGGATATTCAAATATAAATAATCCATCATTCATACATAGAATAATGGTATTATTGATTTGATGAACAAATTATTGTTTTTATTTGTCATTTGTATTATGAATCTTGTATTTTATTTATCACAAATAATAAAAACAATGATTGAGAATAAAAAAAAAAATTGTTGAATAAAACAAGTCTATTTGTCAAGAACGTAACTATCCTGTGAATCAATAAGACGTCTTGTCGTCGCACCACAGCGGAGCCAATAAGACCATTGAATTCTCAAGGGGCGTTGTCGCATTGGGACCTCAAAGCCAACGTCAATTGGCGACCAATAATCGAAAGAACTCTGCACACACAGACATATTCTTTTTTTTCTTATTATTTATATATATTTTTTTATTTTTTACAAGAACTTTCCCTACATTTCTTTTCTCGTTTCGTGGCTTTGTTCCGATGGGTGGTTATTCACCTCATTCAGCATTACTAACAGTATCCTATATAGTCCATGGGGAATTTATAGATTCTTAAATTTTGATCTAAATCCTTTTACTTGAAAAAAAATTAAAGATCCATGGATATATATTTTTTTTCTCTTCAGATATTTGGTTTAGTTTAGAAATTTTTTTTTACATTATTTAATGGAATACACGCAAGATTAAAAGTACTATTTTGAAAAAAATCAATATGTTTTAGTTTGCTTGGACAATTCAATGAGACTTTTAAATTTGTTCATGGATCATGAAAATAGATGAAAGTTAAAAAATAAAAAACGACAAAAAAGTGAATGAAAATCCCTTGAGGCACGTATGCTATCAAGTATAATCATTCAGCCAAAAAAAAAAAATAAAATAAAATAAAAAAGTTGTTACAGAAAGAAAAACAAAATACAAAAAAGTAAAAAGTAATTGATTAGGATTTGTTTGAGTAAGCGGATGAGCATAGCAGACATTGTTGATGGTGGAGCTTGTTAGCTATGTCAGGTTCCTGAGAGTCAAACTCATCCAAAACTGTGATCCAAGTCTTGTATTTATATGTGTGTATATATATTTGTGTATAATTTAAATCAGTAGTTGTGTATGTTCGTTTATAGAATGATGTTTTGGTAGAAGGATTGATTGTAGAACAGATTAAGGAGAAGAGAAACTGTTATGTGAATGATGCAAATGGTTGATGACAGCAATCAACCTTTGCTTCTGACATTTATGTTTAATACAAGGATGTTTTGATTTTCTGAATGGTAAATCATCTGTGAGTATATATATATACTTTAAAATGGTAATCTTGTTATTTATTTTTCTTCAATCAATCAATATTAATGTTTCAATTATTAAAAAAAAAAAAAAAAACAAAAAATTGATTCATCATATACTATAATAATAACCTACATGAAATGTACAAAAAGTTAATAATAAATATTGGAACTTGGCACTGATTTTATTCTATGAGAGCCAAATGTTTAACCACATATTATTAAAAAATAAATAAATATAAATAAAAAAGCTTTGATAATAAATAATATAAATGAGAAATTTGAAGAGATTAAATTTTTGTTTATCTGATGATGATAAGTTTGATAATAAATTATTGTCATTCTAAAGTAATAAAAAAAAACTGCTCTTATTGTATAATATTTCGACGTTTGAAGTATCATTTTTCTACTTTTAGAGTTCTCGAAAATAATAATAATAATAATATATATATAAAAATAAATATATATATTAGCTAGGATATAAAAGAGTGAATATAAGGGGATAAATTTGACCCATTTTCACATCATGAACTTGAAGATTCAGTGGGCGTGTATACATCTCATAACGTCTGTTTCACTTGGCAATGAGAAACAAGGGGTAGATTTAAACTTAAATCTTTTTCTTTTCATAATATTTCTTAAATTTTTTTTTCTAAAAAAAAAAAAAAAAGTAATATCATCTTAACAGTAGAAGAAACAAAAACCTCTTGTCATTGTGAACCTTAATAAAGGTCTTCATATACTTTTGCAACATAAAACTTTGTGCTAGTTATATTCGCATGCAATATGCATTAATCTGCTTTTAGAATATCTTATCCAGAAATTTCTGAGATGTACATATCCTTTTTATGTTATCCATAAAGGTATATAACTTCCACAAACAACAACCCTTTATTTTGTCATTATTATAATCTTTTTTCTTAAATTTATTATTTATATTTTATTTTGTGTAATAAACTAAATTTATAATAATAAAATTATTCGAATGAATATATTAAATATTAAATTGAATTAAATTTATTGAGATATTTTATAAAGAATTTATATATATTTTTATCATATATTCATAATTTTCAATGAATGATAAAATAATAATATATAAAACTTTTATTTAATCTCAAAAGTAACTTATAAATTATAACAATAAAGTTTGCATAAATCACATTATTTCAAATCTATATTCACTAGTATTTTCTGTATATATATATATATATATTTTATGAATATATAATTACAAAATTAATAATTAAATTTTACTTTGATAGTAATAATAAGTTAAAAAAATTAATAATAAAATAATTTTCATATTATTTATTTAAAAAACAACAAGAAAATAAAATTAAAAAAAAACAAAACAAATAAAAAATAATTAAATACTAATGTAGCAATAACTTTTTTAATGATGTTTATGATAATCAATCATGTAACTAATTTTATTGTTATTCTTTTTTATTCTCCATTTATGTCTGATTAGTTAAGTTTTACTTATTTTTATTTTCTTTTTTTTTCCAACAGAAACAATTATGATTTTATTGAAAATTCAATTTACTAAATTGAGCATTGATATTTAACCAAAGATATAATTTTTTTTATAACGAATTTAAAAATAATTTAAACATCCGTTATGAAATTTATATTAAAATTTAATTATCATATAACTGATCTTTCTATTTTTATATATATTAATACTTTTAATTAAATTAACCCAATAACTAAAAAAAAAAAGGATACTGAGTGTCTATATTAATAATTTTACTTAATAGTAGATGAAAAGGGCAAAAGTTCATGTCTGAAAATAGAACGAATGATAAAAAATTTAAATGGATTGAATACAGTCTGTGGACTGTCATGACGTGATCGTACTTTTCTATATATATTTTGTTGAACCCAAATGTATTAACAAATTTTCTACTAACATATATATAAAATACATGATATGTTTACGCGAACGACGAGTTATCTCACCCTTGTGACGAGTTTTACTATCTCTATATTCGTTATCCATTGACATAACTTTTTGACTCGTCTGTTAAAATTTTTACACTATAATTCGTTTAAAAATAAAAAAATATCGAAATTATCGTATCTATTTTATCTACTGACGTATTTACTTGATATATGAAATAAACTTATATTTTTTTTTCAACTATATATATTATTAGAAATATTTTCAATAACAATTGAGTATTTTTTGAAATTTAAGATTGATATTGTATAAGCATGCTTGACGTAAAAATTTCAATATATAGATGCACTTATAAACTGTCAATTAAAAAACATCAAGGTATATAAAGCTACTAGATATATTTTTAAAAATTCTGACACGTTCGAATATTTTTTTTTACTATAGGTATATATTTATGAGAACAAAAATAATAAAAGCTTAAAATAAACTTATATTTCAGTAAAAAAATTTTATATAAATATATTTTTTTTTTTTTAAAAAAAGTACATCAATTTATTTCATGAATTATTTTTTTTTTTTTTAATAAGTAAATTGAAAAAAGCAAGTATGTATTTTTTCTTTTTTTTTTATTTCGTGGTGTTATAAATAAGTTAAAGTACATTTTATGGGAGGAGCTTTTTGATAATACAAGAGCACATGTGAAAAAAAAAGTATAAAAAAATGTGAATATGAATATACCAAAGATACAAAAAGAAAAAAAAAACAAAATCTATATATATATATATATATATATACCTATATAATTGTAAAGGCAAAAAAGTAAAATTCTACTATGAAATTTTTTTGTTGATGAAAAAAACCAATTGCATTCTAAGAAAGAGACTAAATTTCCGGTTTAAAAATACCACCAACATATATGTCACTATATGCTGTGTGTAAGTATACACACTTCATTTCCACTTGTAGTTTCCGACTTGTCTACTTTACTTCCTTTATATATATTTTATATATATATTTTTTTCAACATATATAACTATGGCTTATATACACTTCATTTAAAGCCAAAAAAAGTATAAAATCTTTTCAAAACCATTGAAAATAAACAAAATTTACTGATTTTTCAATTTATTTTTGATGAATCAATGCATCGTTTTTTAGTTATTCGCATGACTAAAGTTATGACATATAATTTCCGGTTTTAGGCAAAATATTTAATGACATTTAATCAAGTATATATTATAAATTAAAAAGAAAAAAAAAAAATTTTTTTTTTAAATAATTTTTTATTGTATAAATAGCAACATTAACACAATTTAATAGTATAACAAGATTTGCCAGAATATTATACTCAAGCGTTTTTCGTTAAGTGATAATTGGCTTTTAGCTTTGAAATCCTCAACAGACTATCTATAACCAATCTCAGATACATTTAATCCTTAGTTTTTTTCAACTTTTTCATTTAAACTTTAAATTAAATCCATTAAAATCATTAATAATTGTTCAATAATTATTATTGATTTTATCTCAACTTTTGATCTTTTAATGTCAGTATGCATAAACTTTTATAATCATTATGTGTATTTTATTTTAAAAAAATAATGTTAAATAAAAATATAAATGATAATCAAATTGAAAATTCAAATAAAAGTTATTAAATATAATTTAAAATGATGTGTGAGTAGAATATATGTTATTATGATGAATTGATGAGTATTATTATGAAAAGTTGAATTTTCATGCGGTACTCAATTATTTTTAATGTTATGAAAAAAGTTTAAATGTAATATACACTCTGTGGTTTTGTGTTCATGTGCGGTTATAAAACTTCTTTAACAACAAATCAGAGTAGTTTTACTTGATGTAAATTTTTAGTGGATGGATAAAGTAGGTATGTAATTGTTAAAGTGTAGTGCGCGGAAAAGGGGGTTGAAAAACGATTAAAATTGTGGTCGATTGGTAGGCCGATTGAATAGCTTTTAATTAAAGAAACTTCTAATAATTAAAATGAACCTCAATGGTTAATATTGGCAAACGATTTTAGACTTGGTTCCAATTGGCATAACAATTTTTGCGATAACGATTATATTTTTTTCTTTGTGTTTTTAAATTACACAAAGCATATTAATTTTTTTTTTCTCATTTTTTATATATTGACATACTATATTTTCTTGTTTAATTTTTTTTACCTTTTAAATGTCACAATTTTTATAACCAAAAAAATATATAAAAATAATAAATCATAAATGTGAAAGAAAACAAATAAAATCAACTTTTTACTATTGATGACATTTTCAATAGAGCAATCCTTTTATCATTTCTTCTTGAATTTTTTTATTTTATCCAATCCACTGTTTTCTCAATTTTTTTTTTAGATTGCTTACAATTTTTATCTTACTATTTTTCTCCTTTCAAAGTTTCATTTATTTTATCGTATTTGTCTATCTGTTACAAAACTGACACTGGATGTTTTAGTGACAAAAAAAAAAAAAAAAATATGTCATACTTTTTGTTTTTCTGAGTAAACTTCAAGATAAATTGAAGAAAAATGTCTTTATAGCAATTGATTAGCTATTGATTATTCAGCTATAGCTTATACAATTATAAGAAAATAAAAATTTCTTTATAAAATTTGTAAAAATACCCGTTACAGAAAAAAAAAATATTTGATTTAAATTTAATAACAATAAAAAAGTCAGTACAACAATAAGCAATGTTGACAAAAAAGTCGCCCGGATATGGGATAAAGTATAAAATATCTAATTTTGTGATATTACAATAACGATAACAATGTAATTTTTTTATTTTATTTTATTTTTTTTTCCATTGTATATATAATATTTGAAAGCCCTTATATAACCAACAGACTCAGACACACGAGTGTTTCATAATCTAGCAGTACGACTATACATTTCGTATATATATTTGTCTGTGAAAATTCACTTTGGTTTTGAAGTTATGTATGGTTTTCATGGTGATGGTATATCCAACCATGGTTAACAGTGGAGTGAGGATTATCTACAGTGGTTTCATTCAAACTGTTATTGCCGGAAAAAGCACGCTCAACTTTCAGCAATATCGAAGCACTTGTGATTTTTTTTTTTATATATTTTTATATGTACCATTTCTTTTTTTTTTTTACTATTACTATTATTATTATTACTTTTACAGTTTTTCGTATATATATGAGTAAGACCGTCAGTTCAACATTTACAATGATAGTAGTTCCTCACCATATATTTTATTTTCTTTTCTCTATTTATTTTTTATTTTTCTTATTTTTTTTCCATCAAACTCTCTGTGCCCATTTTACACGATGTCTGTCTATGTATATATGTGATTGTCTGTTCAAGCGATTTTCACGAGATGCAATGCCCCAATAGAGAAATCCATTTTAGTTCTTGTCTAACATGTTTCATGGATCCACCCTATGCTAGCTCTTTCATGAAAAACATCTATCTACTACTTTGAAATGTTGTAAAATATACTACAGTTGTTTCAATTTCACTAGTATATTCCCAACAGTAATATTATATTGTACAAAATTACGATTATGTATTTAAACGATAATAAAATTAAATAGTCGCATGTAAAATATAATTGATGATTATTTGTAATTATATGTAATAAGATATATGAAATATTTTGAAATATAAATAATATAAATAAATGTATTTGATATAAAGTAAAATATTGAAATTTTTTATTCATTCAAAAGTATGAAAACCTCCTACCGCATTTCCGTTTTTAACAAAAATTTTTAGATGGACATTTATCAAAAAAGTTTGGTGTGTGTATTCGTTGGCAATGCCAAATCCCATAGTGAGATAACTCGTACTCTATTTTCACCGACACTTTTGTATAATGATAACAATAGTAAAAAAAATAAATAAATAAATAAAAATTATTTATGTCAAATGCATTCTACACATTGTGTGGTGTGAATTCATCGTGAGAGTAAAAAATAAAAAATATAAAAAAAATAAATTTAAAAAAAAATATCATATATATAAATAGACAGACAACAGTGTTTTTGTTTTTTTTTTTTTCAACAGAGCACTGTTTTCGAAGCATAATTATGTATGATATAAAAAATTTAAAAAATAAAATTTTTAAAAATAACACTGCTTTCAATAATAATTATATTTGATGATAAACAAAAAATTAAAATATAAAGAAAAGTTTTTTAAAAAAAAAAAATAATAAAAAACAAATCAAATAAAAATAAGTTTTGAAATAAAAATTGAATAAAAAATAAAATATATATGGATGTTTACGAGCAAAAGGTCAAATGAGTCAATATACCCTGAGGGTTGTATAGAATAGTAGTTTAGTTGTTTACACGTTCGCATTTCTATTGAAGAAATGTTCGATAATTACAGACTGTGGTATACTTTGTTCAATGTACCATTTGTTACGAGCTTACTTTTAAAATCCCTGTCAAACACCTCTTGCTTTCGCTTGTAAACTAATTAATCAACTTATATAACTTGAAAATTATTATTTTTTATTTTCATATATTTAGCTAATATATTATTATTTAATTTCATTTAAAAAAAATTAAATATATTATATTTCATTAAAATCTGACAAATTATATTGAAAGTTAAAATAACTACAATAAAATTTAATTTATCAATTTTTTTTTTTAATTTCATAGATATACCTATAAAATTGTAAAATAAATATAATTACATTGGGACTTAGTATTTACTGAGAAACGTATTTCATTAAACTTTTCATATATATAATAAAAAACAATCTTCACAATGATTGTTAAACTGAATAAAAGTTTTACTATGATGAAGAAAAGTGGGTGGAAAAAGTCCCAATGGTATAATGCTTTACTTTTTCAACAATATATATTTAATTATTTTAAATTTCTTATCTCATTGTACATAGAAACTAAGTACAAATGCTTAGGATTTTTTATAAAATAATTTTTTATTTTAAATAAAAAAGTAATTAATATTTTTCTTTAATTGAATTTAAAAAAAATAATAAATTTTTATTATACATGTACATGTATTATTTATTATTATTATTATTATTATAAAAAACTAAATAAAAATGTTAATTAATTTAAAATAGTAAATCAAACATTTTATCATGTTTTATTAATCTTTAAATTTGATAATGCAAATTTGTGTTTGATTAAGATTAAATATTCAATTTATTGGTGACCTTTCGTGAACACCAAATTAATAGAATAAATTCAATGTGAAAATATGGTGATGAAAAATACAAATTTAAAAAATAAAAAACTATTTAAAATTTCTATATGATGTGATTTTCATTATCCCCTTGAACCAAACTACTACCACCACCTTTTCTTCATTGTGGTACCATATTGTCTTTAATGATATCTTATTAATTATCTGTTTTCCAGTTATTTTTGCAGGCTCAAGCTGTTGCAACTTTGCCATTTTTATTTTTAATCTACACATTTTTTTAATTTTGTATTTTTAATTTTAAATAAGTACTCAACAGTTTACTCACGTAAAAGTAGTTGAATTAAAAAATAATAATAATGATACTAGAGAAATAATAATTAAATTAAAATATCAAACTACCTGGCTTTGGGAATATCGATAATATCAAAATTATGTTTTGGTGGAATTGCATACTGTGTTTACGTTAATGACTAGGAAATTTCATGCTTTGATTGTAGTTGTATATAATTGTTCTCATTGAATTGTTTAATATTCAGAGTTACTTTAGCAAGTTACATGTTGATATTACACTACACTGTACATATGAGAAATATTTAATATAAGCTTTAAAATTTACAAGATGATGATGATGATGATCTTTAAAATTTTTTAGAATTTAATTTTTTTTTTTTTAATTAAAGAATAATAAATTTTGTGCAAAAAAAAAACATCACGAGAATTGACACTACGAATTTAATTAATTTTTTTTATTAATTACAAACTCACGTATATATCATTAAAATAATAAAATATTTTTTTTTATAAAACAAAAAAAAAAAAAAATTGTTTTTTATTCCACGTATTTACTGTATAAACATTCACCATAATAAACACTCGACACAGTTAATCTACATATAAAATAGATAAAAAAAAAAAGGTACCCAAAAATAATTAATCTTTAGTAGACAAAGCTGACATTTTGAAAATTAAAATGAAAATTTTAATCTATACTTGTTTATATTGAAATTAAAAAGTTTTTCATTATGTATATATATATATAATAATTAATCTCAATATAAAATGCAGTATTATGATGAATAGAATTATTTTTTTCATAAATAAAATATAATCACAATGCAGGTATAATTATTTAATCTATAAATCACTTGGATGATGATAATCAAGAGAGTTATAATTACAATATGGTAATGCAATATTACAAAAGACCAGTTCAAGTCATGTGGTAAATTACTGGGTGGTAGATTAATTCAAGTACCATGTGTGTAACGACATTAAATATATATGTATATTTAACTATGCAACAGCACAAAGTTGTTGATTTTAAAATGACAAAATAATATATTAATATATAAATTATATTTTTTATATAGATGCACAGTGATAATAAATTTTTTCAAGTTGAAAAATATTTATATCTTGAAAATATCAATGATAACATGTTGATGAATTATGTTGATCAAACAACAACACCAACAATAATATTACCATGTTATGTTTGTATTAAATAATACAAAATAATAATTTATTTTATTACAGGATAAAAGTATCATGTAATAAATTAAATAATTCAATGATATTATTATCAAAAAGTTCTATTTTGGATACTTGTATAGAATAGGTATATGACAATTCAGTTTTTAAACAAATTGTCGAATATTGTTGAACTTGGTTTTGCTTGAAAATATAATATAACTATCAACATATATGTAAAGTTTAAAACTTTATACTGTTATATTATTTATAAATACATGAGAAAATGGAATTACAGTTTGGCTACTGTACCAAAAGCTTGCCATGACAATATATATAAAACACACCTGGACACCAATTCATGTGCACCCAGGTGGTAAATGTCTAGAGGTGTTCCAACTAATTCCTTTAATATATATCATTGAAATATAACACTGTTTATATTAACAGCAATTTTAATATAGACATGATAATTTCATAAAATAAAATGTATTTCCATTTTAACATTCTCCTAAAAAAATAAATAAAAATAATAATAAAAATTGAAAGCCAAATATGTACATTAAAATAAAGCCAATATTAAAATCTCAAAAAAACCGTTTGTTATTATTTTGATTTGTGATTTGCCCTCATGTATGGTAGTAGTAAACATGTCTGAAAAAAAAAAAAAAAAAAAAAAAAAAAAAACAGAAAAAAACAAAACCTACATGTCACACTGATACGTTTGAGTGTGTGTGTGTTTGGTTTTATGTTTGGACACCGGTCACATGCATACACACATACACTTGCAACCAAAATATATCAGTAAAAATAAAATAAATACATAAAAAATAAATATTAATTCATTTATAAAAGCAATTATAGATATAATTAAAATAATAATAATATAAAAAACATACATTTATGATGTAAAAACAAGACACAGGATACAACACAAGTTTTCATCAACAAAAATTGGACACACACAATTTAAGTTACTTCAAAAGCAAATATATTCACTCGTTTGATAAAATATTTATACACTAACGTAATCTCCATTGTTTTAACTTTCAGATTATTATATTTTTATAACTGATTGGACTTCATAAATTATATAAAAAATAAAAAAACTTGAGAATATACTTGAGCGTGACATTTCACTCTGAATAAACGACGCACTATAAAAAATCAAGATGGCTGACCATTGTTTTTTTTTTTTTTTTTTTTGCATATGTAAGCCCGCGAATATTTAAATGCGGAAATATGAAAAATAATTAAAAATCAAATTTAATGATTGATAAATTTATAAAAAATTCAGTAAATATAAATTTATTGCAATAAATAATTTAAAAATTTAAAAGTTTTATTATTGATAATTTAAAAATGCATAATTAATAAAAATTATTTATTTATTTATAATAATATATTTATAATTTATTCATTTATTTATATTTATATTCATCATATAAATATCATTTATTTGAAAAAATAAAAAAAAAAAAAAATACTGCTAAAAATAATTGAAATAAAATAATTAATTTATAAAAATAAAAAATTTTTTTTATATTTAAAAAAATATATATAAATATATTTAATTTAATTAAAAATAAAAATTGATATAAATATAAATTTAATTAAATTTATTATCATTAGTTGAATTAAAAAATTTGTTTTTTCAATGCAATAAAATTTTTGAATTAGAAATTTCTAGATATATTTTAAACAAGGTGTGGTTATCATGAGAAATAAATTGGCCTGCAAAATTATTGATTCTTGCAGTATATTATGCTACAAATTTTATAGTTATAGCTTTGTGTTCATGAAAGTAGTTTAGTAAACAGAGGGTCATTAAAGTCTACTTGTTTATAAATTATTTTTTTTTGTTTTTTTTGCTATTTCCCTTTACGTAGCTATGCTGATTCACTGTTTTTATTTATGGTGATGATTCACGACATATATACCATTATCATAATATAATAATAATTATTATTATTACTTTTCAATTGCCAAGTAAAATTTGATGTTTTTAGCTAATGTCTGACAATCAAGTGTACCATGTAAATATATGTATATCTTTGTACTAGAGTTATTTGAACAAGAGAATATCATGTACATCCAGTTTAAGTATCTTACCAAGTACTTTTGTTAATTAGGGTTGAGCCTGGTGTCGTCGACAGACAATTCCAAGTGTCACATAAGGACCATACTTTGTATATGTATATTAACCTTGAGACATGATGTTTAAGGGTTGAATTATATGTATATTTTTTGTTACGTAAATCTACATAAAATTTTATGGATATATTGTATAAAATATAATTGAATTTTTATAAAAAAATTTTTAATTATTAATAAAAAATTTTATTAATAATTTTTTTAAATAAAAATTTATATTCATAAAGTTGTAATTTCTTAAATCAATTTAAACCAATAGGTTTTAATAAAAATAATTAATTTTTATGATTTATATTTTACATTGATTCATCAATTTGATCAAACTTTTCATTTAATATAATTAATTTTATATATATGTTTTAAAAGTCACGTACATCAAATTTAATTGATGATTATCAATATATTCATAAATAAATATAAAATATTTTAATACGATTTTAATAGATATATTAATAATAATAATCATTTGAACTTGGTGTACGTGACTTTTGAAACGTATATGTTAAATTAATTTTTTTTTTTTAATGTTTGTCATCTAGGTAGTATTGGTTGTCAATATATAGGTATACACATGTATGAGTATGAGAGTCCCTATCAAATAGTTGATTGGACACAATTGGACATCTAGAACAATCTAGAAAAAGATAAGGAAAATACTGTGTGAAGTTGGCTAGAAGTTGATGAGGCATTCCAATTGGTCAAATTTCTAAGATGGCTGTTATGTGAATATAAATAATTATAAATAATTATGATGATATTTCATATTTGAGTAGCAACCATTTTAGAAGAAATAGAAATTGTTGGCTGAAACACGAGTTGATGAAAAAAACCACCATTTTGAAAATAGATGTGACATACCATGTTCTCAAAACGCCACGTATAGGTGATCATTATTATATCAACCACTCAGTCATTCAGTGGAAAGGTGAACAGTCATCAAAGTACAAGTGAATAGTCGACAACGTTTTATTAAATAAAATAAAATTAAACATTTTAATTAAAATTCACATACATTTTAAAAAATGTATGACGATACATCTTCTTTTGATTTATCATCAGGATCAAAAAAGAATAAAAAATTATTCATTTTTATTGGAGTTTTAACAGCAACAGTTATTATTATTTTATCAACTTCAGCTGGTTATTTTTACCATGATCGGATTGCAAAAGGTATATTATTATTTATAAATTGATAAAATTATTTATATTATTATTTAAATTCAATAAAAATAACTAATTAAATTTTTATATTTAAAGATGGGTGCAGTATCAATTCAACATCAACCAATGTAACAACTGACGTGGCACATGGCAATGAACAACATGGCAATGAACAACATGGATGCAATCTCAATGAGCATTATAAATTTGATGAAATTACTAAAATGATGCAATGCACTTGTAAAGAAGTAAGTAATATTTTTAAATAATAATATTTATTGTAAATATTTTAAAAATATTAATTTAATTTTTCTCATCAGGGTTATTATCGCAATGATAATTCAACCTGCATGAAAGTTCAACCAACCTCATTTTTATTAATAAATGGTGGTGATAAAAATCTTGGTTATACTTATAAAATTTCAATGGATACACCAACAGTTGGTTTTGAAAAATCAAAAATATCAATATTGGCTCCAACAACACAAAAAAAAACAAGAATTCAATTTGATTGTTTAAAACAAAAAATATACTCAGCTCATATTGGAAATGATGATAAAATAAATTCAATTAACACAATGTCATATGATGGTTTGGATCAAGAAAATTTTATTGATAATGTCAAAGAAATATCTACTATGACAATTGATTGGATTTCAAGAAATATATTTTGGATTGAATCATATAAAATAATCAAGGTTGCCAATTTAGATAATCAAAAACAAAAGATACTTATGAATGAATCTTCACCTGGTATTGATGGCATTGCAGTTCATCCAGGTCAAGGGTAAGCATAAATTAATATGGATAAAATTATGCTTAAAAAATCAACAGATCTTGAAAATTCATCCTTGAATAATTAATTTTTTTGTAATTTTAGAAAATTATACTGGATAAATAGTAAAGTAGGACATTCAAGGATTGAAATGGCCAATGAAGATGGATCAAATAGAACTAAATTTTGGCCAAATACTACAATGAAAGATGGAAATTATCATGCTTTGACATTTGATTGGTCATCAAACAATTTGTGTTGGATTGATTCACTCTCAATAAGTACATAAATCATTTTATTTTTAAAACAAAAAAAAAAATTATCATCATTAGTATTTTATATTTATTATTAATTATATATATATTTTTTTTTTCATTATAATTAAAGGTTGTTTAAATATGGAATCAAAAGAAGTAAATTATATTCATAATAATTTAAATATTCCTTACTTTTTAACTGTTTCACCAGATACATATTTTATCAAGACGTTTGGAAGGTTTGTTGCTACATATTTTAATACTTGATTCTTTTATAGAAACTATATTAATAATATTTTATATTTGCAGATTCAAAACTGAAAGTGTGAGCTACATCAACAAAATTGGCAACAACGAATTGGGTTCTTTCGACCTTACAGGACCAAGTACTGGTGATTCTATACAAGGAATGATCTTTGTAACAAACAGTTGTCCTACATGTACGTGTTTATTTGTTATTTTTTTTAAATTTTCTATTTTTTTTTTTCCTAATTAATTAATTAATTTGCTTTTTTTTGTTTAAACAGTTGAGAACAAAACAAATTTATGTGATGATAAAGTCTCAGGATGTAAAAGTGATCAAATTTGTTTACCTGGAGGTCAAGATAAAGTCCAATGTATTTAAAACAACATATTCAGTGTGTTGTTAACAATTTAAAAATATTAAAATCATTTTGAATTATCATATAAAAAAAAAAAAAAAATTGAGAATTAAAAAAAATTTAATTGAAGAATTTATAAAGCAAAAATTGAATAAATAATGAAAAAAATATTACTTGTAATTTAAAAAAATGTAAATTACTCATGAAAGTATTGAATTGAATAAATAAAAAAAAAATAAAAAAAGAAATATTAATAAATTTATAATAGTAATATTTATTTAATTTTAAAATTTATGATTAATTTAATATTTTAAATATTGAAAGAGTATAAGTTGGATACAATATCTAGTATTGATGTATGTTTAAAAAGAAAATTGAATTACTTGATGCACGTTTTGGATTGATTTCTTGTTGAAAAGCTTTCAATACAACCATTTAGATAAATGTACTACATGTATATGATAGACTTTATAAACGTGTGAAGCACAACAGCAGCAAGATGGTTGTTTTTGCTGCCACAAAAACGTGATTACTTTTCGAACCGTATTACGTGAATGGAATAATATATTCAAAAACAAGTCTTAAAAATAAATAAAAAAAATAAAATAAAATAAAATAAGCCTACTAAGACCTTGCAAGCAATGCATAATAACTTTTTAAATAAAAAAAATTAATAAAAAATACAACTACATTCCTAAATCATTTTTTTTAACTAAATAGTTTTCATACAAATATGTTATATAAAAAAACAAAAAATTAAAAAGACTAAATTATTTATATTACAAAACTTGTATCGATAAACAAAAAAATATATAAATATGCATATGTGGAAAAAAAAAAATTCCATTTTATCCATAATTTCGTTTTTGATATATTAATATTATTATTTTTTTGTTTTGTAGATTGTTTTTTATAAATATACGAGAATATAAATACAATAGAGAAAAAATTCATGCAAAAAACAAGCACAGTTTATCTTTGAAGTTTTTATTACTTTAAATAAAAAGTAAATTTTATATAAAGTAATAAAAATATAATAGTAAAAATAAAAAATAAATAAATAATTACTCACTGTCTCCTCCAACAAATATTGGTGTCCATGTCATTTGTGAATAAACTTGTGGTACTGTCATCAGCACAAGACCAACCAAGATCAACCAAACAGTCATTCTTCCAGATTTTTTTAACACTTTTATAATATTGTCTATTTTATTAATCATCATATTTATATTCACTATAAACAACACACTTTTAAATAATCATATAATGTCTCAATATCATTTTTATCATAACTAACACTTTTTGTATATATATATATTTTTAATTTTTTTATCAACAATAAATTACTAATTCATCACTGATATTGCTCAATTATTAATCAATCCTATTATATTTAAATAATTTTATCTTCCAATTTATTGTTATCGATTTTCAATATTCATTGCCATGTATACGACAATGAAATTTTTACTGTAGCTATTCTGTTCTTTTCGTGACCAACGTCTTGATATAGTCAATAAGAAATTTTATCTTTTGGTTCCTTTTGTTGTCGTTCATCCACGATGAGCTTCTTTAAACTTTTAGATGCTCTTTTTTATCATTTTTTTTTTTTTTTTTTGGCATTAACCGCAAAAGAAAAATCCTTCACAAGACGTTTGACCCTGCTGTCCTTCAAATATATATACCATCTTGTATTTTCTTGAATAACGTTTTCAAAGATTTGAAGAATTTTTTTTTTTTTTTTTTACGATAGTCTGTAACAAATAAAAACAAAAAAAATTGTAATTAAAAAAGTTTCTTTTAGATTGAAATTTCTTAGATAAAAAAATAAACGAATTACTTTAATTTTTTTTATAAATTAAAATTAAGAAAAATTTAGAAAATTTTTTACAAAGTTTTAAATAAAATTATGTCAATTTACATAAACGATTTTAAACATTGTTTTCTAAATGTTATATATATATATATTTATTAAAATATTCCATGTTCTTTTAAAATACAATATATTGTCAATGAATATATATATATGTATAGTTGAAAACAAAAGATCAAAGAAAACATAATATTCACAAAGTTATTTATTTTATCACCTGCAGTGTATATATATATATAACTAAAAAACTTTTTATATATTTCATAATACACAAGAGAATAAAGTGCATCAATATCAACCATCTGAACCATGTATAATAACATCATAAATATTTTGTCATAAAATCAAGGAAAAGCATAAGATAATCTAATCATAAACTTAACTCAACTGAGACTGTTAAGTATATACGATTTAATTATGACTGAGTTTTAAGTGATGACACTTTATTTTAAAATAAATATAATGTCAGTTATTATTTATTTATTTAATAAATAATCATAACTTATTATTATTTATCATCATGATTCATATACAACTATAATAATTATCTATACAATTAATTAATTAATTATATAATTTACAGATAATTAAAACATTTATGGTTAATTAAATACATTTAAACTCTTTTGTTTTATTAAATTTAGCACATGTCTTATGTAAACAATGTACCATCAAGATAATATATAATTGTATTATATTAGTAAACAAAAGAATATATGTAGACTGTAAATAAATAGCTTGGACGTATAAAATAGTATATATATACACAAACGAATGTGAATTTGAAAAGTGCCTTTGGCGTTAATATGTGGGTACATTTGTAATATACAATAATGTACAAAAGTCCATGATAAACAATCATCATCATCATCATCATCCTCAGTATGAATATTACAATTATATGTGTTTATAAAATAACACTTTTTACATATATATGACAGTGGGGATAATTAAATTGCATTCTGTAAATATACAAGTGCAAAATTATAATTATAAAAAATATTTATAAATAAATAAATATATCAATTACAAATTGTATGTACAAATTAATTTAATAAAATTATATTATTATAAGACCAGATAGAAAATTAATTTAATTTAAACTTGTGATAATTGGACAATTTATATTTTTATTGATATTAATTATTTCAATTAGTTATTAATCATATTAGATATCAATTAGTCGATTTATATATTATATAAATTATATGACTTGGCACAATATTGATTAATTGAAACTAGAATGATGACCACACATCTTGTGTCACTCTATTTTACTCGTCGTCATTATTATCATCATTATATACATGAAAATTGAATAAATTTTAATTTAATTAATGCATAACATGATGAGACATGTGATGACACCATGAATGATTAATTTAATTTTATAAAGTTTAATAAAAAAAAAAAAAATAGATTATTTTACGGTAGATCTTTAGGAAACTTTTCCAAGAGTTTTCAATGAATTTAGTCTTTGTATTTTAATTAATTTATTACTCTACTGTTATTAATGTAATGATTTTTTTTTTTTTTTTTTTTTTTAATTATGATATACCAGATGAGTTATTATAAAAATAAAAAAATAAAAAAATATATTTATATATATAAAATTTCATTAAAGTTTTAAAGCTTATAATTAAAATTTTTTAAATCTTATACATCAAGATAGTGGTAACACATATATATACGAATATATGTATATATCTCGTCGTTAACATAAATTGCTGATAATGCCTTTCAATGAATTCATGAGCTAAGACTGAGAAGAAACTTGATAGTATAATGATTTTCCGTTATAGAAATGTACGTGGTTTAGATTTGGTAATCGGATACGTAATTACCAAGCGAGATTGAAATCAGTCA
>WSYQ01000011.1:0-12104 GCA_011426435.1 Lysiphlebus fabarum
AAAAAAAAAACTAATGAAAAAAAGAAGAAAAAAAAAAAAACCTAAAAGAATCGAATAATGCTATTTAGTCTGAAACGACTTTACTATAAAATTACTTGTCGGTTTTTTTTACTATGGTGATGTTGGTAGTTAACATTAAGAAATAATAATAGACAATATACTAATATACTCAGAAAATAATTCAGTTTTTTTTTTTTTTCGTAAAACTACGATTCTGATTTGGTGATATTAGACTGATTAAAATCATTGACCTCAATTATTTCTAATGGTAGCCAAAAAAATAAAAGATAATAATGATAAAAAAAAAAATAAATAAATAATATATCTTGGTCAGAAAATATTTATTTCACGATAAAGCTAAATAGAGATGAAAAGAATGCAGACGTGGCATCAAGACCAACATCCATCCAATCAGCACCTAGCTGGTTTTATGCTCTGAATATAGTCATCTATAAAAATATATATGATGAACCCAGTGATATTTTTTTTTTTTTATTTCGAACAAGCTATTTTTCTGTATAGCTTTATCCCCTCATGATATATCCAACAGAACAGAACAGAACAAAATACACCCTTCACTTTACTTTTCTTTCATTTTTATTTATAGCTGCATGTACTTGTTTTTTGAAATTTTTTTTTTTTTTTTTATTTGTTATCATTATTATTATTATTATTATTTATACTTGGCAGTAAGAGGTGACAATACTTTTTGTATACTTTTCCCTGTTTTTGTATTATTTTCACCCTTTTAGCTTTCATGATCTTTTTTTTTATTTTTATTTTTTTGTACATCGTCTGCCGATAGTTTTGTTGAAGTGATTTTTTAACGCAATGCAGTGAATGTCGAATAATGTCGACCTCGTGTCATGCATTTTCCCAAAGGGTAAGCCTAGACGAAAAGAACATTCTAGTTCCAATTTACCTCACGTTGCCAAGCGAATTGTTTTACCAATAAAATAAAAAAATAAAAAAAAAAAAAAAAAACAATGCATAAACACCAGACTCGCGTAAATCGCAGTGGACCCGCATATTCAACACTCGTTGTGTTTGTTGAAATATATAAAGAAAAAAATAAAAATAAATAAATAAAATATATAGTTTATATATATTTTTTTTGTTTGAAATTTTTGTGAAAACAAAAAAATGAAATATAAAATAAAAAACAAGAATGACATGATACATGAAAAATTTTAGAAAAAAATTGTTTTATAAAATTAAAAAAAAATACTATGAATAATAATGGATGACAAGATATTTTAAAAGTTTATTTTATATTTTATAAAAGTTTTTATTAAATTTATAAAATATATATTGAAACGTGATGAGAGAGATTATTATGATAATGATGTTTTTACAGTCGTAAAACTGATACATTTACTTTATTATTATTTTCTTGTTGATTTAGTTTTATAAAAACTATAACTCATCTTGAAAAAAGCAACATGACTTTACAGCTAAATAATCAAAAAAAAAAAAAAAATGTATTATTTCAACTTTGGTGAGAGAATACATTTTCATTGGATGACTAGGGAATTTCCAAGAATTTGTTTCGTTTTGTATTCACCGAGATTCTCACAAAATTGAAATGCAAATGTTAAATGGTATCAAGAGATTGGAATGAGTATTCTGTTAGTTCACCAAACACGACATGATCCCCCAATATCTATAATGTTTGTGTATAAAAATTTTAAAGTAGGTGAAAAATGTTTTAGATATATTATTTTCTCATGTATCGTTATTTGAGAATGGTTTTTCAATATTTCAGTAAAGAAAACAAATTTGTTGATAAATAATTATGAATTATTAAGCTTTTTTTTTAAGCTATACTATCAATCAACATCAATCAATATTTCAATCTATCTGTTATACAAATTTTTAATCACTAAAAATAGTTTTAAAATGAAAAAAATTTCATCATGTTAACATTCTTTTGCTAAAGGAATTTATTTGTATTTTTTAAATATTATATTTTTTTCATTAACTATATTATTATTTTAAACTATTTATAAATTTAATAAAATAATTATTCGACAATTTAAGAAATAATAAATTTAATAAAACAGCAATACTAAAATGTATATAGCCTTGGGTTTTCTTGCTTTTGTAATATTTCATTTGAAATTTATTGGATAATTATCTTAAAAAATTTTCTCGTTAATATAAGAAGCAAGATCCTTGCCTTTGATCAGGTAACGAGTAAAATGAAGCATAATAAAAATAAATAAATAAATGAATAAAATACATAAAAAATGTTATGTATTTTTATATTTTATCATCATCATCATCATCATCATCATCACCATCATCATCATCATGATAACAATAAATAAATAGAGTCTAACTCTATAAATATTTGATGAGGATCTTAACGATGCATTACGATGGTTGACCTGACTTTATATTTTCTAAGTCAATTGGACAACATAAATAATAAATATCCTTCAAGTACACCCGAGGCAATGTAAAAAAAGTTGAATAATGTACTGTGTCTCTCTTGAGGAATATTATTTTCATTTTTATATTTTTTTCTATTATTATTTTTGTTTATATTGTTAACATGTTTTAAAATATAAATAGAAAAAAATTAGTATATATAAAAGACTTACTGCATGCGTAAAGTTGCTTCAGGTTTGTCAGAAAATAAAACAACTGGTCTGTCGAATCGTGCGTTGGATCCACAAACTCGTGCTCCACCCTCTAGTTGTAACCAACCACCCTCACATCTATAAAATAACAAAATTAGATTTAAAAAAATAAATAAAAATTTAAAATACAAATACAATTCAATCAATGAAAAAATTCGTGTTTGTTTGTTTTTTATTTTTTGAAAATTAATTGGCTGATCAATTGCGTGATAAAAATTCAAATATACCATACACTTTAAATAATTTTTAAATAATTATTGTTACAATAAGGATAAACCTCACTGGACAAGACTTGACTGTATTTGACAAATATCTACTCAATGTCCATTGTCTTTTGGAATACACCACAATACGCATTTGATATTGAATTAACTGTACAAGTTTGTTGTGCTTTGTAATGTCATGAAGATTCTATTCCAATGACTCTTAATTTCAAATCTAATTTTCCTCAACAAGTTCAATTGTCTAGTTTAATTTAAAATAAGTAATATAAACTAATCAAATAAAATTAATAAATGTTCTTTTTTTTTTTTTTTTGCGATATTGAGCTGTAATTTATTCAAAGTATATAATAAAAATATAATAAATAATTAATTAATTGACATAGTTAGAAATTTAATATAATTTAAAAAAATATGAATAATATTAATAAGTGGAAACGACTTCATCAGTGAATTTGAGTCTTTGCCAGCTAAAACTAGTGAATATTTGCTGAACAAGCAAAGTGAGAAAAGCCAGAACTGAGTCTATGAAAGCGTTAAATAATTGAGTCACGGGTTTAAAGTAATAACCATATATATATTAAGATCTGATGGAGTGTACCAGAGAGTTTTCGTTGGCATTTGTCACGTTAATTTATGTCCATTATATTTAAGTTAACCTGAAGAAATTTTCATTCACTGAATTTTCAATGCAATAAAGAGAAAATGATAATTTTATATAATAATAATGGTCAACGATATCAACGTCTGTCTTTTGCCATTATCAATTGTTTAATAATCATCTTAATAATTTTAAAAAAAGTTGTATACAATATGATTAATGATTTTAATGAATGTATTTTGTCATTGTCAATTGTTTGATATTAATAGTGATTATTGATTAGTATCATTAATTCAAAGTGATAAATGTTCTGACTGCTAATTATTTATCTTAATCACTTGAAGTCATTAAGTTTTGGAATAATTTATATTATGTGAAATTAGTTGTACTGCACATGAGACAATTTGTTATGGTCAATTGTTCAAGTGTATATCTTGTATAGAAATACATGGTACTTGTTTTGGTATATAATGTTAAACTTTATCGTAGCACGTGCCACATCTATACATATAGGTATATATTATATAAACTTGATCCCATGACACATTGTTATCCGATTAGTTGAAACTATCTTGGATTTTGCGTCTTCCAAGATACTATTATTCCTAGTTCTCTTTTATTATATATACACCATATATTTATTTTACGACCAATATTATTGTTGTACAGTTCATGTTACAACACTTTTATTTACTTTTTTTTTATATCCAAGTTGTTTATTTATTATAATTATTATACGTTTTTATTTTTTATCGGAAAAATTATTTATTTTATTTGTTTTTGCGTCTTTTTTTATATTTTATTTGCGAGGTATTTTTTATTTTTTTCATCTAATCAGGAATTGAGTCGTCAAGCTCTCGACAGCGTTGTACCATGAAGTTGCCTCGATTGGATCGTACAAAAGTTTTATAAAAAATAAAATAAAAGTAAATAAATAAATAGAAAAAAAAAAAAAAAAAAAAAAAAACATGCGGTTTACGAAAAACTTTTTTGTCATTGAGAGAAACGAATGAAAAGACCTATACTGATGGAGAAAATATAACGAAAGTAAAATTTTGTCAGAGTGTATTTGACAACTATACTACTTGGATAATTATAATTTTCATATAAAACTTTTATCCAACAATTTTTTGGGTAAACTAAATTTTCATATAAACAATATATAAAGTTAAAATATCATAATTCATACAATGAATATTACTGAGTTTTAACTTATACATTTGTTTTTAGATGAATTTATAATTTTATTTATTTTAATGTTAGTTTTTTGAAGTATTTTTTAAGTCTTTTGTTTTTTAAATATTTAATTATTTTGTTATTTTTTTTTGTAATTTAAATAAATTTTTTTATCAATTAATTTGTAAAAAAAAAAAAAAAAGTATGTGTATATATGTGATGGTAAATGTTCACGTATTTTTCATGTGCTCAATTCTGCTGATAAATAATGTAGTCACTGGCACCAAGGGACTCTGGAAATTTTATGAGAATACGGTGTGGACTGGCACACAATAGGGCCTCAGAGTATGGTTATTATTTATTAGATCAAAAATATCATACATTTATAAACGTTCAAAATTGTGGTTTAAAAAAAAAATAATAAAAAAAAATTACTTGTCGTATCAATAACACGTCAATATAAAATGATAAGAAATAAAATTATTTATAAGAATATATATATATACACTTACGCTTTGCCATTGTGTCGTCCAATTGAAACGAGACGATAAATTTGTAGTTCAACTCGTTGACCTGTATCTGGTATAAACCTATAAGTGCACTCGGTTGGTCCCTCTGTCGATGGTGACTTTATTTGTCCAAATCCTCGATTTGATCTGGCAAGTAGTTCTTTGCTGTCCAACGTTATATTGCACACTGAACAAAAAAAAAAAAAATTGAAAAAAAATAGAAAATAAAAGAATAATATATAAAAGTATCTAGATAAGTAACATGAAAGATCTTGGTAAAGTGAAAAAGTATCAAAAAATAAAAATAAAAATAAATAAATAAATATAACAAAAGAAATAAACTTATGTGTCACTTGTCGAAAGAAAACTTATATGTATTAGTTTTTTTTTTATTTAAGATGACTTTTATATGCTGTATTCTAGTAAATGTAGTACAGTAAGTTTTGAAATGTCTTTCAACTCAACGATCTTGTATTGCTCTTTGCCACCAGACAACCACATTTACGAAAAAAAAAAAAAAGGAAGTGTCTATAGGCACGGAACCGCAGGCGGTGTAACTTGAATTTTGGTCAATGTGGTCTTTCATACTCGTAAACTGAATTGAGGAAAATTCTCAAAAAATTCATAAATCATTCTTTTTTGATGCTCTACAAGATAAAAAAAAACGAGATAAAGATTTCTCTAAAAAATTTTTGAACAATGACAAGTCCATTTACTTGAATTTTGGTCAATGTGGTCTTTCATACTTCATACTCGTCGACAAGTCGATTTACATGAAATATAATTGTCTTGATATTACAAACTTATAAACGGAACTGTCAATGCCCTACAATTTATTAATTACTAATAACAATCTAATTTATATATTGTTTATTCAAAAAATGAAACAGTCCGACGAGTAGTTTAACCGTTGCGGTTTATACCGTGTATGGTATATTTGCTCAATTTATTTTTTTTATCTTTTTTTTTGATACCAAAAAACTTTAAAAGTTCAAAAGAATTCGACTATTATTGTTAAATAATTATCGATTATTTATAACAATTTATTTTATAGATGTGTTTAACTAATGTGATAAATAAATGTATAATTAATATATTGTTTGTTTAAAAAATAACACAATGAGACGTGTACTTAAATCGTTGGCGGTAGATACCGTGCACGGTGTATTTGCTTTTTTTTTAAATATTTTTTTAATTTTCAATAAAGTTTAATTTAATTTTTGTCATTTGTCATTTGTTTCATTTAAAAATAAAATTTTTATTTTGTAGATGGTGCCACTAGCTATTGCATTTAGCAACTAATATATAAATTACCCGTGCGTGTTATGTACCGTACGTAGTTCTAAAGTACAGTTTTGTCTCATTAAGAATACGTTTTTATCCCGCAGACGGTGTTTTTTATAAATGACCATATATTACCGTCATTTAAGACGGTTCCGTGCCTATAGACAGTTCCAAAAAAAAAAATTTTTTTTTTTTTTCATCTTATTTTACAATCGTCATGTACAACGTCTTCTTCTGAATAACTTTAAACAAAGATACAACATACAGATAGATATAACTTCAATGAATTTTCATCCTCAACTCTTAGCATCTATATACATTTTGATTCTGATACTTTTCATCTGTATATACTGTTTCCTCACCATCACCACTAAAATCTACAGCAAAGTTCTTGAGATCGGCAAAACAAGATAACACCTATCGTATTCGGCAAAATTTTCGCAAAATAAGAAAAAAATAAATAAAATAAAATAAACTACTGGAAAGAAAAAAGTATTGGTGAAAAAAAAAAAATATTTCATATATAGAATTTAAATGATATATTTCATTCGATTCTAACTGCAGTGTTGAAAACTTTTTTTTAAATAAAATAAAAAATAGAAAATTTTAACTCGTTAGTTGCCGGAAATTCAAAGAGCAAACCACAAAATAAAAAAAAAATAATGAGCAAATTATAGGGAATAGGTAAAAGTATATATAAAAAAAAGAAAACCCTCTGAATAAGCATCTAGAGAAAAAATAAATTTGACTTTCAGTGGTAGTTTGTAAAAATATTGAATGAATAAAATAATAATTTATAAATAAAGCTTTTTTTTTTTTATTTATTTGATTAAAGTAATAATAATAATAATAATAAACTCACTGTTTGTGCAATATTTTTCGAGGCCACATTGTCCACATCTTTTTGGCATGGAAATACCACAACTGCAACCACCGGATAACACACAACAAGCACATTCTTTACTAGATGAATTAAAACTGCAAGCACATCCAGTTTCACTTTGTGTCCAAAAATCCACTTGACCTGTAACAAAAAATTTAAAAAAAATGCTAGTTAATTAATTAATAATTTTTAAATGATTTTTTATACATTTTTTCTTCGCAAACAAAATATTTCAATAAGTTCATTTGATTCATTTTAATTCATTTCATTTGACTTGATAGTTAATCCAAAACTCGTGTGAAAGTTTTTATGTAAAAACATATTTTTTTTTTAATCAGAATATTCAAAGGGGATTTATAAATGAAAAAGTTACGGATCTGTGATTGCTATTGAAAGTGTTTATACACTTTCATATGAAAATCTGGTTCAGTACTTTTTGTCGTGGGAATTTAAGTTGAATTTAGTACAATTTTTCTTTTTTTTTTACAAGAATAAAATATATATATATAATAAAAAATAATACGCACTGTATTCAGCACGATGTACGAACATCTATAGTTTTCAATGAAAATAAAAATATAATAAAAAAATTATAAAAAAAAAACATGAATAAGAGTTTTGATAACGTTAAAAAAAAACAAACACTCTGCATGTTCAGCAGTTTTATTTTATGTTTTTCAGCACGTGCATTTCACATTTAACCAACTAAAAATTATTATTTTATGCATTTTATATTTTCACTCAAAAAAATTATAATATGTATTATTTTTTTTAAATAATAATAATACAATTTTCGACTATTGATATTTCTTTTTGGTTATTTAAAAAATTAAGAATTCAGTTGAAAAATAATAAGTTGGGTTAAAAAATAATGAGAAAATATTTCTTATTTATTTTGATTCACAGAAAACAAAAACGATAACTTTATTTAACCTTTTTCATTTATATATATATATATATTCTAAGCTTTTTTTTTTTTTAGACCGCTTGTGGTTTTTCACCCAAAACCATTAAACCTCCCATTCGTACCACGATCTCTATAGTATTTATAGAGCTTACGCATAAATCTCACCCTGGGATTCTAACAGAGTTCGACCTTTCAGTTTTGGTTTTTTATATTTTTCTTTTATTTCCTCAGTATTTATTACTATATATATATATAGTAATATATAATATAATATATAATCATTATTTTATTTTTTTATGTTGAAATAATCGAAAGAAAAAATTTCAAAAAAATCAAAGAAAAACTCTCATTAGCAGTATTTTTTTTAAATTCAAAATAAAACAAAATATTTATACACAAATTTAAATGAGAGTTATCAGAATATATATTGTATAGTTTCAATGGATGAAATAATAAATTATGTATGGTATATATACACATACCGAATGTAAAATTCAATAAATCATGCATGTCAATTGATGATGTGTATTCGGTTTTATAGTTAAATTTTCCAGTCACTGTCCTATTTGACATTCCAACCCAATTTCCATATATATACACTTTAATTGGTATAATACTATACCAACCACATATATACATCTTTATATATCAGTATGCATCTCTTTATGATGTTTATTTTAACAACTTTTCGTTTTATCTCATCTCTATGTATATATGAACTTTACTTTGTTATTTCTATTTTCCTATAAATATCTATAATATTACTGCAATGATCGCATATACCTTTAAGATTACACGAAAATAATATATTGTATATTATATATATCTACATGTTAAAACTCATGATTCATCAATATTTTTAATAGTCAACTGTTTTTAAAAAATTAAAAAACTTAAAAGTTACTTGATATTTTGAACTCATAAATATCACTCAGGAAACTTTTGAAAAAATTCTAAAACAATGCTTTTTTTATGCTCTACAAGATAGAAAAAATAAAAAACACGATAAAGATTTCTTTAAAAATTTTTAGAACAATGACAAGTCAATTTACTTGAATTTTGGTCAATGTGGTCTTTCATACTCGTAAACGAAACTGAGGAAAATTCTGAAAAAATTCTAAAACAATGCTTTTTCAATGCTCTACAAGATAAAAAAAATAAAAAACACGATAAAGATCATTTTTTAAAAAAAGGCCTAACTCTAGGTGACTAGACGTATGTATTGTCAATTTTCTCAATTCAGATTAATTGTACTAGTGTTTAAATACTCAAAGCATAATAAAAAAAGTATGTACATGTAGTTTTTATCATGTTTAACAATATAGAAAAAAGAAATGAAGATAAATCTCACTTTGAAAATTTTTAGAACAATGACAAGTCAATTTATATGAATTTGAGGTGTTTGCTCTATCTTGAACTCTTGATCTAAAGTTCGAAAAAATTCTAAAAAATTACAGAATGTTTCTTTTTTGATGTTCTACAAGATAGTGAAAAAAAATATCGAAAAATAATTTTTTAAAAAAATTAGTAAAAACGCTCTTTTTGAAAAAAAAGGCCTAACTCTAGGTGACTAGATTTATATATTGTCAATTTTTTCACTTCAGGGTAATTCTATTATTGTTTAAATATTCACGGCATAATAAGAAAAGTATGTACATTTTGTTTATCAATATTGATAAGAAAATTTAAAAGGCTAAGTTTTTTGTATTTTTTATATTAATAAGTCAATTAATGTGGATCTGTAGGATTTGCACTAACTTTATCTCACAATCTAATGGTTGGAAAAATTCTTAAACGATTTATATATTTTTTTTTTGAAATTGGTGTAACTAGTATAAGTTTTAATGATTCAGGCAACTGGCAAATCAAGATCTCACTTGAGAATTCAACTCACGTATAATATATAACACACGTGGCTAAGACGAGCTTTAATTGCGTAAACTATTCCATTTCAAATGTATGTCTATATTCACATCTCTTGCAATTCACAAGAGAATATAATAAATAAATATACTGAACATGAGTTGGATAATCCGTCTTATTTATCCCGATGGACTACAAGTATCAACCAAGCAACAACCAAACCAATACCTGGACCAACAACTCAATTTTCAACTGGCATCACAGTACATGTTCTATAACTCCCATAGTTATATATATTTATAAATGGTCTTTGTCTATTTTTCAATAATCAGTCATTAAGTCTAAATTTATTTACATCATCATATAAAATTCACTCATGCATTTTTCGTAGAATTTAAAAAAATTTTGGCAATTCAATTATTCGTTAAAACATTGTTTAATGAAATAGATCAAAAATAAATGAATGAAATTATTATTTTTTATTTTTTTAAAAAAGAATAATATCTTTTGAGAGTGAGCTTTTGTATATGACAGAGACTGAGACAGATCAGTTATAATAATCCGGATTAAAATAATCTTTCAACGTCCGTTATGGTAAAGCTGATTCAACTTTCAACAGATGAGTGAATTCTTTTTACTATTTTAGATATTAAACTTGCTATACAGTATATATTGTTATGCAAAATTCATTATCAATTTATAAATAACATAGATTTACATATAATATGTATAATATAGGTATATATATATATATATGTTTTAATAAATTATCAAAGTAAAATGACTATTGACTTGTAAAAATTGATCAACTCATAATTAAATGTATTTTATTAATGTGAAATTTTAATTCATGTGTTGGATAATTCAAAAAAAAAAAAAATATTACCTCAAATAATTATTAAACTTTTATAGAAAAATAGAACAAACTCTTTTCTAAATTTTTAACGATCTACTTGATAAATATAACATCCGTTTGTTTTTTTGTTGTTTCTATATTTTTATTTTTTTTTGTTGTTGTTGAGAATCGACTCGTTGAATTTTTGGCAGTTAAATTCGGTTAAACTCATGGGTAAAATTTATGTTCTACATATCATTCCAACTAGGTCACAGACAATTTTTGTACAGTGAGGCTCCAAACTGGCGAACTAAAAAATTTTCAAGGATTGTTTTTGAAGTGAGTTTGTTTATACAGTATAGCTTTGAAATAGATATAATAAATTTTTAAAAATCGTTAAATTTTTTATATCAAAAATTAGAAATTGATTTTAAATATATTTGATTTGACGTTTAACTTTTAATATAAAAAAAAAAGACAAAAATTGTAATTGGAATTATTTTATATGAAAGGATAATTTATCTTTTAAATTATTTAATACTGCAAAATTAATACTGCAGATAGAGCATTAAATCTGCAAAATAATACCACAAAGAATTTATTAATTGAAGTTTAATATCTTTCATTTACTTTGTGTCACAAGATCATAATGTTGCTTGAATAAACCAACACAATATTAAAAATTAAAATATATACATATATTGTTTTTACTCAATTGCAATTTAAGTGTTAACTAAATATATAAAATTATATATAAAATTATAAAAAAGTTCAAGCTTTTATATAATTTGCCACTAAATCTAAGCCTGTTTAATAATTTAATTTGAATTTAATTTCTTAATTAATATCAATTTTATAAATTAATGTTAAGATAATTTAGCATCATTTAGAAAGATTCTAAGAAACAGTCAACCCCTCAAGTCATAAAAAATATTGAGAAATTTGATTCGATAAAAAAAAAAAAAATGTGTTTACAAATCATCAGTAGTATACTAAAGGATATTCAAATATAAATAATCCATCATTCATACATAGAATAATGGTATTATTGATTTGATGAACAAATTATTGTTTTTATTTGTCATTTGTATTATGAATCTTGTATTTTATTTATCACAAATAATAAAAACAATGATTGAGAATAAAAAAAAAAATTGTTGAATAAAACAAGTCTATTTGT
>WSYQ01000012.1:0-22927 GCA_011426435.1 Lysiphlebus fabarum
ATTAACAAAATAAAATAACAATTTAATGTATAAATCATGAAAATTAATATATAAATAAATAAATTATAAATCAATAATCAATTAAAAAAAATTTAATTATTCATTTTAATAATCTATTTCACAGTCTATCAGCCTCGTTATTAAAAATTATAATGATTATTTAAAAAATAGGCAAAAGGCCAAACAATTATTAAAAAGAAAATGATTTCTTTTTTAAATTTTGACTTATAAGTTTTTTTTTTTTTTTTTTTTATATAAAAGAGTTGATAAAAAAAAAGTTATTTTTATAAGCCAACAAATATAAATTAAATTTATATTTATTATTATTTGTAAATAAGATAAAATATATGATGAATCTATAAACTGGAATTATCATATTCAATATGTCTCTGTGATATATACTGATGATATACAATTTTCCTCTTCAATATATATATATATATATATATATATGAATACACAATTTAATATAATTCAATTAATCTCATTCTCAGGTATAGTAATTTACCACATATTTATTCAATGATTAATTTTAACGTGTCTTTGATGACATCCTCTCTATAGACTCAACATTTTCTCAGTGTATTTAATTCATACCATGTTTTGAGCATTGAATTTACATTAAAAAAAAACCCTAATAATTAAAAAAAAAAAAATTAATATATATATTATTTGATTCAAATATTATTCAATCTTTTAAGTAATTTTTTACGTTCTCGCCAATATTGATATCGTGAACTTGCTGAATCAATGGTTATTGGATTTATTCATTGTAAAATAAAAAAATATAAAAAATTTTGTTATCATTGTTATTATTATTTATTTACTTTTTCTATTTTTTTTTTTTTTTTTAGGTTTTTTTTTTTTCAGTAGATATATTGTTGAAATAAAATGTTTTTTACATGTATATGAATATATAGAGGAAAAATATTTTATTTAAATTTTTTTTGTTTTTATTTTCATCAAGCTGAGAAAAAAAAAATATTGTATACGACTAAAGTGCACTCTGCTTTTATGATCGTTTGCATATCAGACTCGTTAAATTATATTACCGATACAACCCATTACACTTTTACACTTGCCATGTGAATATACTGACATATTCATTTTGTAAATATATATATACATATTTGTCTATATAAATGAATGAAAAGTTATTCTTTATTTCTTGTTTCTCAAGTGATTCTACTTGTCTAGCGTTAAATTTAATTTGCATAAAATTTTTAAAGTCGTTTACATGATAAATTCAAACTCATCAACATTGAAAAAACTCAACTTAATGTGGATTATTTTACTTGAAAATATCAAATTTTTATTTTATTTATTATATAACTATTGACGCATGCTTTAAGGTAATAATTTAAAATTTATATCATCAATTTTATGAAAATTTTAATTTAAAAAAATATAATTCAATTCTTTTAGAAATATTTGTTTTTTATGTTTATCTAGTGTTTTTGTTTTTATAATTTTTTTGATATTAAAAATTTATATTTATATTCAATTGTATATAATATGTTTATATGCAGTTACTGATATGTAATTTATTCACAATGGTAAAGGGTGTGGCAAAATTTAATTCGATATTTATAGTGGTTGAAAAGCATGGATTTTTCTTCAGTTTTGTATGTAAAATACAAGAAATATAAGAAAATTCCATAGAGACTATATACCTCGACCCCAATGTGCAGGATCTGCACGATCGAATGGATTCCTGAGGTAGTTGGATATACTGAAGTGATATAAAAATTCGGATGAGATAGCAAACGCACTGTGGCTGATTTTCCCTAGAGCCAATTTCTATACATACATTATGCATTTACAATATATATGTACATACAGGTTTAGATATAAAAACAAAAAAACAATAAATGGAATAATCAAACGATTTTACTAATGAAATAAAAAAGAAAATACCTGCATTTCTATTCATATTTTTTTTTTTTTTTTTTCAAATCTTTTTCAGAAGTACCACAAACGACATTATATATACAGTTGAATATAAAATAAGTAATTCAAATTTATTTCAATGAAATAATAAAAATAATTTTAAACAAAAAAATTTAAAATATTTAATTTAAAAATTTTAAAAAATTAATAAATATCAACAATTATTTTTTTTTTTTTTGAATCTAAAAAAGTGAAATAATAATATCTGAAATAATAGGTGACTAAAACTCATAATTTTCTGTTTTGTTTTTTTTTTTTCTTTTAAAAATAATAAACAAAATATTTAAATTTATTCAAATTTTAAATTTGATATTACTATGTAATCTAAAAAAAAATATGGCAAATTTCAAACTCTGGATTAATACTGCGAAAAAAGTTTTATAAAAGCGATTTCCAATTTGCAAAATTACCCATGAAATTGTGCGTTAATGAGCCGTGATATAATGATCAATGTATATAGTTTAAATAGAAAGATGATGCGAAATTAAAGTCCATTGGGTCTTGATATGAGCAATTCTCTTCAAATATACATAAAATAGTTACTGTATTTATATACGTACACGATTAAAGCTCAGATAAGATCAAAGAAAATTAATTAAAAAATTAATATTTATTTTATATTTAAAAAAAAATTATAATATTAATTTTTAAAAAACACAAAAATAAAATATTAAAAGCTATTTCCATTAAGCTGAAAAGTGAGCTTATTATTAATTATCAAAATAATTATTTGTTATGTGTCATATTAAATATCCTGAATAATATATTAATTCATAAAAAAATCACACATATATTTATTTATTTTGTCAGCATGCCAATTTATGTCACGCTTTACGATCGTTAAACAATTTGGAAAATTGCCACATACATTTAAATTAATAGACGCTCAGACCACTCAAATATATATTCAAACATTTTATGTACAAATAATAGAGTATGTATATGTTATGTAAAATAAAAAAGACAAATTGAGAAAATTTATTTTGTAATTTGTTAATGGAAATACTTGATAACGATGTTCGTGATGTGATTTAAAATTATCAACAAAATTTGAATATACAATTCAAAAATCAAAGTGTCACTGGTGTTATTTATTTAAATTTAGTTTGATTTTCTTTTCTTAAATTTTAATTTTCTTTAAGTTTTTCTTTTAAATAGATATATTATTACGATATTTTATCTCATGATTTTTTTAAAATTTATTGATTAAAATTGTCGAAAGGGTAGAAAAAAAGCTCTGAGAAATATTTGGTTACATCAACGAAAAGTCTTGATATATATATAAAACTTTTATTATAGAGAGTAAATACACATAATTTTCATGGCTTCCATTAGCTTCAGGCAACGTAATACCCTTCTTTATTTTTTTTATTTCTTTCCCTAACTGTGAAACCCTCTTATATCATAAATGAAGCATGGTATAACATATTCATCGATTGCAGTATGCATAAAAAATAATTTATAAAAAAGTTTTACTGAAAAAAAAAAAAAAAAAAAAAAAAAAATTAATAATAAATAAAAGAAATTTATATAATAAATTTGTAAAAGGTATATATTAATAAAATATAAGGTGAAAAATTATCATAATATTTCATTGAATTAATTTTCGTTGTTGATTTATAAAAAATAAAATGAAAAATAAAATTTTCTTTTATTGACTTTTCCTCATTCAAGCATGATACGATCGATCATTAATTATTATAAAAATTTTAAGTGGGATTTCTAAAAACTGTACAGATCAAACTTAGACATTCATTGAAAAAAAAAATAATTTTTTTATCGAGTAAATAAATCAATTATAAACTAAATTTCAAAGTTTTACATTAAAATTTTTTTTTTTTAATTTACTTTCTTATTCATTTAAACCGGAGGTTGAACAACATTATATACATAGCTACTTTAGAAGTAAACATAGCTGCAAGGCTTCAAAAGGTATTTTCATTTTCCACTGAGTTGTCTACAAGACACTTGACCTCAGGTCAAATTGACACTTCAAAGTTGTACTATATATGTATATCTCTCTTAAACTATGTACTCTTTATTTTTAAAACCCTTTTTTATTAATTTTTTTTAATAATCTTTATGTCTCCTTTACTATACCTTATAACTATACTTCAAATGACAATTTTCTCATAACTTTCCTTCATTTTCATTTGGTTTACTTTTCAAAAGCTTTAGCCACTATGCCTTTTTTATTTTTCTCTCTCACTATTTTATGTTATCACTCATTTTCTCTTCATTCTTAAGCGACTTGTGCACTGCTTGCACACTATCAAAAAGCTATATGTACGTTGAAAAGATTCATGATTATATTACGCTTGAAAGAACATAAAAAACTGTAAAAACGTGATTATCACTATTGCGGTTGAAAAGATTCAAGTTTGAATATGCGACCTCTATTGCGTTCAACGCTACTTTTGTTAAAAAAAAAGTTTTTTAATGTAAAAAAAAAAAAAAAAATAAATAAAAAACTTTAAGTTATTAACGTTACCACAAATAAAAAGTGTAATTAATCTATTAATTTTATTTAGCTATAATAAACCAAGTTTTTTTCCAAATTAAAATGAATATATTATGATTAAAATTTTAATTAATTATTATCAATATTATGTATTTATACAGAGAATATATAATGAAGAATTTTTAACTATTAATATTAAATAATAAAAGGTTTTACTTTGTTGAATTATTTTGTATATATTTGTAACAATTATTATAGTCGAAAATGCCCTTGGTTCATCTAGCTAAACTTGCAATTTGCTATTGTCAAAGTTAAACTCAATGAATTATTTTCACTTTGTTAAAATATTGTGTATTATAGTGTGTACATTATCTATTCATAGATATATATAGTTTTGTATATATGAAATACTTGCATATATATACATAGATGAAAATATTATGCAGATACAAAGCCAGTTATGCCCTACGAGAAATTATTACTCGATACGAGAAGACTGCAATGTTATATATTATTCTCTGTACAAACTAGTATACAGTTCGCATGTATATTGATTATGTGTAAGTTTGCATATGTATCAGTATATATACACGACTCCTACGGGTTAATAGTTTCCTGTCACACGATAGATAAGGCTTGGAATACAATTGATACGTCTGTGTCATACATGCGCAACAAATCTACATATCGTATCCATCAATTTTGTTAACTCGTCTACCCAAAAACATGAGTTTTATATCGTGAATAATATATATAAAAATTTATTTATTTTTTTCCATAAATTACTAGACTATCCATACATATACATATATTATTATTTATTTATTTATTTTTTATTATCATATTTTTTTATAGAGTTCATTTAAAAGCTTATATTTTTTTTTTATCTTTTATAATTTTTTTTTATGATCATTGTTACTGCATTTGGAATAAAATGACGCATAAATATTGTGGGTTTTTTTTTTTTCAACGCTCACTGTTGTGGTTAACATGAACGACTATTTAATTCACCAAAAAGAAAAAATAAAAAAGCTTTATTTTTGTTTTTATATAATATGCAGTGCTTTGGGTGAGAAAAAAAAAAAAAATTAATTATATTATATTAAACTTGACGAAGACAAATTAAAGTCATTTAGTTTTTAGTTATATCAAAAAATACTAAGTAGTTGAGCTTTTTTTATTTGTATATTTAATAAATTGATAAAGAAAAAAAAAATGTGAATAAAGATAGATGGTATTGAGTTATAAATAATTATAGTCAACAAGCAAAAATTTCGATGCACATTTTCACTTGTATATGCGTTTATGAATTGTACAACATTAAGCCACTGTGAATAAAGTTACTAATAAAATCATCCACCATAAAACACACATATTGTATTTGTAACATAAAACATTTCTACATATATTGCATTACATGTGTGATTTTTTTTTTTTTGTGGTTAAATAATTAAGTTGTTTTATTTTTAATAATTTTTTATTTTTACATGTAAATAACACTGTATGATGTTTAATAAAGAATGCATCACAAAATTTGTAAATAATTCATTTTCCGTGCTTTCATTAACTTTTGCAACAGTGAACATTTAATGGAGCTAAAATAAAAATAATAGTATATATTATATTCATACATAAACACATTTTATACGTAGCTAAACCAAGGCTGAAAGCTCAAACTTGATCGACAAATACTTGGAAAATTTGTGTTAAACCAGCAAAATTTCTTGTGGTTATATATGCCATGAAGAGAATATGGACTTTTATTGATTGATGAAAATAACTTGGTACTTTTAATGTATCAACATCAAAATTTACATACAATTTATTATAAAAATTGATAATTTGAAAATAACAGTAGATTTATAATTTATCATTTGAGATAATAGTTGACTAAGCAAAATAATTTAATTTCTATTTTGAATGGCTTAAATTTTTGATGAATCAGTTTTAAATTTATATAATTGATATATAATTATTTTCAATTTTATATGTTAGTTTTTTTATTTTTTAATTACCAATAATAATATTGTTATACAAAGTCATTATAAAAACTCATTATATTATGTAAATTATTTTTTGTAAAAGTTTTTAAATTAAATTTTTTGTTTTTGTTTGTTAAAACAAAAAAATTTGATAGAATAATATTTGTATTTATTTAAAGTATTAAAGTTTTTTTTATCGATACTTTAAATTTAAATAAAATAATAATAATTATTGTAACTTAATAATTACAAATAGTTAATGAAAAGTATTTTATAATTATTATTTTATTATAAATTATACTATCTATATGATATTACAAAACTTTGCTAACCTCATTAAATTATGAAATACAAAGAGAGAAATACTTTGTATATTATCTCAAGAGGATCATGTTATGATGTTTTAGAAACTGAGTATACAAAATTTTAATTTTGTAGTTAATTTACATTCATTAATGAGATATTAGCATGAAGTATTACATAATTATGTTGAGTCTATGAAAAGTCAAAAAAAAAGTCAAATGAAATTTTCAGAAAAGATGGAAATTGAAATTATATTCTAGCTATCATGTTGTAATATATATAATCTTCACCAACAGCAACTCAAACAAAGTTTGAAATATATTTATAATATAACTACAAGTAAATCTTCCCACCTCATTAACTTTTATATCTTAAAATTAAATATATTCAATTGCGTTATAATATACACATATTTTTCACATCTGTATTAATAATTTTTAACACAGAAATATTCAATTAAAATTGCAAATATAAATTATCAAATTATAAATTTATGTTTTTCATATTTTTAAATAATTATATATATAAATATATTATTTTACCGATTACTTGATAAAAAAAAGTTATTAAAAAGTATATTTTAATAGAATTTTTTAATTTTATTATTTCAATTGTGGATTATGCATGAATTTAAATTTAACATATAGACAAATCAAATTTTATTAATAAAAAATTTAATAATTAATTGATAATAAATTTTGTATTTTATCCGATATATTAATAATTTGAGTGTAGCTGTTATTAATTTCTCATAACACAAAAATATTTTAATATTAATATTTTATCATTTTATAAAATAAATATTGTATATTGATAGCAGTCATTGTAAATTGTAAAAAAACAAAAAGAGAAAAAAAGAATAAATAAAACTTTAAAAATACTTTACAATAAAAATACGTTTTGCATAATAATTATTAATTTTTACCGGTTTCGCTTCGTAAATATGCAGATCAACTTGATTACTGGAAACAACGGTTTGTATTTTTTGATGGCATCAATTTGAAATTTCACCACAACTCGTAAAACTTTTAAAACATCATTATATTATTATTATAAATAAAAATTTTAATGAATCACTACATTATTTTTTTTTTTTAAAAAGTGCCTTAGCTAAAATAATTTTCACTAGTTTATTTTTATACATTTCACTGTTGTAATAATAATCCACAATTTTTTAAACAATTAAAAATATATACTTTATAAAAAAGAGTCAACCATTTTATATTTTAAAGATAAAAAAAATATATATTTAATTAAAAATAAATAAATAAATAAAAAACTAATAATAATTAATCACTTTTTAAATAAAATAAAAAACTCATTGATTAAAGTATTCAAACACAGTAAAATCCTGTAATACGAATGTCAGTTTGTACTGACGAAAATAGTACTGAATTTTTATATTCTCCCTATTTGTGTAGAAGTATCAACCCTCTTAAAAACCCCACTAACTTGGTGGTATTTTTGATCATGCGCATTGAAATTTTGGGACATTTTACACGAAATACGTTGACTACTAAAATATACAAAACTCTTTTTCTCTCTTTTAACACTATGATCCTAAAAATACATTCAATATTTTTTTTTTTTTTTTTTAAACTAAAAAAGGATTGAAATTTTATAAATTCACTTGACATATTAAATATTTTATTTATATTGAATGATATATTAAATTATTTTGCAATTCTTTTTGATAATCTAGATAGCTATATTTTTTTTTTCTCTATTGATTTTTATTACTACTGATCTTATTTATTTTAAAATTTTTAATGTTATTTTGGCGTGCAATGTGTTTTATTTTTATTTTTATTTACAAAAACTATATGTATATTATCCAGGACATTGTAACTTGTCACGCATGTATATAATTTTTTTTTTTTTTCTATTTTTTAGAATAATTACAAAAAAATTGTTATCAGTGTTTTTTTTTGATATAATTATTATTTATCTATATAAATATATGAATTTAAATTAAATATTTTTATATTTTCATTTGTAATAGTTATAGTTAGTTTTGTCTTTTAGCCATATTTGCTTACTTTTAAAATAAAACATTAGTTGAAATTCCATCGTTAAATATATACGACTATATAGTTGACTGCTAATTTATGCACCTCGCGTGTCTGATTCATCGTCAAAGTTTCTACGGGCACCCTGCGTTTAATTTAAACTCTATGAAATCTACTGAACACTGTTGGGTTCGTAACTTGACTCAGTAGATTCAGTGGTTTGACGTTGAACCACCATAGATTGAAATTTAAAAAAAAAAAAAACAATAATCATACTTGACCCCTGAATATACTTGTTTTAAACTTTTCATTGTATTTTTAATTACAAAGAATTTTTAATTCATAAACACAAAGACTATTATTTTTAATTATATATGCTGTTTTTCTTTGTATTTTTTATATTTTATTTTATAATATCACTTTGTTTCACTAAATCATGAAATAGCATTGACAGGCCTTATTTTAAGGATAAAATGAGCAATAAAATTACAGCAAAATATAGAATTAAAAGAAACTTTAGGTTAGACAGTTTATAAACTATATTCACCTGTATCTTTAAGTGATAATAAAAAGTAATTATAAAATTTTAATAGAAAATATTTATAATATTATTAAAAAAAAAATGAAATATGTAGACATTCTTTATTTATGTCGAACATTTAAATATTTAAATTATTTTATTAAAAAATTTTCTCGTAATTCATTTAAAAATTACTGAGACAATAAAATTCTAAATATTCTACTAATAAACGTAACGAATACATGAACAAGTAGAAAATTCGAGTTCATGTCAGACAACTATAATAATTAATAATGATATAGAAAATTTCGTTTTTTTTTTTCTTCATGAACATGGAAAAATATTTTTCATTTTAGAGTAAGATATTTCTAAAAAGTAAATGTTTATTACTTTATCTGTATCAAAATAGCAAAGTCTAGAAGAATTACCACTAGAGAATTTTCTACATTTTTTTTCTACTAAAACATTGAAGTAGAAATAAAAAAAAAAAAGTAGAGAATGGTGTGAAACAAACTGCTGGAAAGAGCGGTTATTAGTTAGTGAGACGAAAGACTCCCTTAAGAATGCGGTATAACAATTTAGTACAAAAACTTTAACCCAGTATTAATCGTCTAGAGCTAAGATTTAAACCCAAATGTTTATGCAATATTCATATAATTTTAATGAATTATATTATTTTTTTATTTCAAAAAAATTTCAAGTTAAATTTACATACACCAGTAACAAAAGTTAAGTTAATATACAAAAAATAAAAAAAAAAATAAATAAATAAAACTGGAAAATATTTTTAATACAGTTATTTTTTTAATTTGTATAAATATTTTTTTATTATTTTAAAAACTTTAGTCTTGATAAATAGTAAATATAATTTTTTTCTAGAATAGGTGAAACTTGTCATTACTGGTGTCTGACCAATTTAAAAAATATCTACTGATAAATTTTTGTTACAATAAAAGTTGGCAAGTTATTTAAAACTTGAAAATTTTTTATAATTGAATTTTGTTGTTGATTTTAAAAGAAATTTAAAACGTATGTGTTATTGATAAATTTAATTGTATAAATATTTCTTTAAATTATTTGATGCATGAACTTTTGACCCACTCAATTTCACCTTAGATGTATATTAATCATGAATTATTATCAAGATCACTCATTGATTTTCTAGTCAGTTGCACACACCGACTTTGGAAAATATGTGTGGTAATGTAATCCATTGATTTTCGATAAAGTTGGTTAAAATTTTCAGCAATATATTTGAATATAAATTTATTTTAATGATTAATTAATCACTCTTGGTTATATTATATATTGAATAAATTTATTTTATAAAAATTTTTAACTTTCGCATATTAATTTATGAAAGTATATACATGGAAAAAATATATACATTGCTTCATTTTAAAGCTAAATTCAAGAAAATAAATAGAGCTTTTTCTTAGGTTTCTTAGCCTATTGCGGAGTACACACAATGAAGGTATGAAAAATTGCATGTTTCAGACATCGTCTCTTATTTCCAACGTTGGAAAATTGCAAAACTTACCTCATTCCTTTTTTCTACATGATTTTACTGCTTCTTTTATGTTCAAATTTTTTATTTTTATTTATTTTCATTTTTATTTTTTTCATCCATTGCTGCTTGAGGGTTCTCACATTTCTTTATTTATTTTCTTTTTTCTTATTGCTATTATTTATTTTTTTTGTATAATACTCTTTTTTTTTATTCCTACTTATGGTATTTTTTTTTTCTTATCATAAAAAGCTTTTGAATTGATTTTAATACAGATTTTTAAAAAGTAAGTATATCTGTTTATCCAACAGTTTATATTTATTTTAATTTAAAAGTTTCATTTTTATATTTAATCAAAAAAATTTTTCAATAGGCATTAATGCTCTATTATTGGAAAACCAACCCTCATTTGAAAGTCAGAGATTGCTTCAAAGTTACAAAAAAAAAAAAAACAACAAATAAGTGGAAATGATTGATATAAGACTTGAAAACATTGTTGTTCATTTAATTCAATCCAAATTTCATAGAATTATTACTTGAAGAAATTTATTTTAACCAAAATGCCCGACTTTTACAAAATTGCCTTGAGTTGATGGTAAGAATCGCGTCAAAATGCAATAAAATTTTAAAATTAAAAGAAATAATTCATTTAATGATTGGAAACAACGTCTTACATTGTTGTCAACTGAATTCAATTATAATCTTAAGAAATTATAACCGAGAAAAATTTATATCAACAGAAATGCCCTATTTTCACCAAGATGACTCTAAGTCGGAGCCAAAAGCTAACTTCAACGTGCAATAAAACTTTAGAATTAATAGAAACAATTGATTTAATGATTGCAATTAACGTCTTACATTGTTGTTAACTCAATTCAATCATAGTCTTATGAAATTATAACCGAGAAAAATTTATATCAACAGAAATGCCCTATTTCCACCAAGATGACTCTAAGTCGGAGGTTGAAGCTAGCGTCAAAGTGCAATAAAATTTTAAAATTAATAAAAACAATTTATTTAATGATTAGAAACAACGTCTTACATTGTTGTTAACTCAATTCAATCATAATCTTATGAAATTATAACCGAGAAAAATTTATATCAACAGAAATGCCCTATTTTCACCAAGATGACTCTAAGTCGGAGGTTGAAGCTAGCGTCAAAGTGCAATAAAATTTTAAAATTAATAAAAACAATTTATTTAATGACTAGAAACAACGTCTTACATTGTTGTTAACTCAATTCAATCATAATCTTATGAAATTATAACCGAGAAAAATTTATATCAACAGAAATGCCCTATTTTCACCAAGATGACTCTAAGTCGGAGCCAAAAGCTAACTTCAACGTGCAATAAAATTTTAGAATTAATAGAAACAATTGATTTAATGATTGCAAATAACGTCTTACATTGTTGTTAACTCAATTCAATCATAGTCTTATGAAATTATAACCGAGAAAAATTTATATCAACAGAAATGCCCTATTTTCACCAAGATGACTCTAAGTCGGAGGTTGAAGCTAGCGTCAAAGTGCAATAAAATTTTAAAATTAATAAAAACAATTTATTTAATGATTAGAAACAACGTCTTACATTGTTGTTAACTCAATTCAATCATAATCTTATGAAATTATAACCGAGAAAAATTTATATCAACAGAAATGCCCTATTTTCACCAAGATGACTCTAAGTCGGAGGTTGAAGCTAGCGTCAAAGTGCAATAAAATTTTAAAATTAATAAAAACAATTTATTTAATGATTAGAAACAACGTCTTACATTGTTGTTAACTCAATTCAATCATAATCTTATGAAATTATAACCGAGAAAAATTTATATCAACAGAAATGCCCTATTTTCACCAAGATGACTCTAAGTCGGAGCCAAAAGCTAACTTCAAAGTGCAATAAAATTTTAGAATTAATAGAAACAATTGATTTAATGATTGCAAACAACGTCTTACATTGTTGTTAACTCAATTCAATCATAATCTTATGAAATTATAACCGAGAAAAATTTATATCAACAGAAATGCCCTATTTTCACCAAGATGACTCTAAGTCGGAGCCAAAAGCTAACTTCAACGTGCAATAAAATTTTAGAATTAATAGAAACAATTGATTTAATGATTGCAAATAACGTCTTACATTGTTGTTAACTCAATTCAATCATAGTCTTATGAAATTATAACCGAGAAAAATTTATATCAACAGAAATGCCCTATTTCCACCAAGATGACTCTAAGTCGGAGGTTGAAGCTAGCGTCAAAGTCCAATAAAATTTTAAAATTAATAAAAACAATTTATTTAATGATTAGAAACAACGTCTTACATTGTTGTTAACTCAATTCAATCATAATCTTATGAAATTATAACCGAGAAAAATTTATATCAACAGAAATGCCCTATTTTCACCAAGATGACTCTAAGTCGGAGCCAAAAGCTAACTTCAAAGTGCAATAAAATTTTAGAATTAATAGAAACAATTAATTTAATGATTGCAAACAACGTCTTACATTGTTGTCAACTCAATTCAATCATAATCTTATGAAATTATAACCGAGAAAAATTTATATCAACAGAAATGTCTTATTTCCACCAAGATGACTCTAAGTCGGAGCCAAAAGTTAACTTCAAAGTGCAATAAAATTTTAGAATTAATAGAAACAAATAATTTAATGATTGCAAACAACGTCTTACATTGTTGTTAACTCAATTCAATCATAATCTTATGAAATTATAACCGAGAAAAATTTATATCAACAGAAATGCCCTATTTTCACCAAGATGACTCTAAGTCGGAGCCAAAAGCTAACTTCAAAGTGCAATAAAATTTTAGAATTAATAGAAACAATTGATTTAATGATTGCAAACAACGTCTTACATTGTTGTTAACTCAATTCAATCATAGTCTTATGAAATTATAACCGAGAAAAATTTATATCAACAGAAATGCCCTATTTCCACCAAGATGACTCTAAGTCGGAGGTTGAAGCTAGCGTCAAAGTCCAATAAAATTTTAAAATTAATAAAAACAATTTATTTAATGATTAGAAACAACGTCTTACATTGTTGTTAACTCAATTCAATCATAATCTTATGAAATTATAACCGAGAAAAATTTATATCAACAGAAATGCCCTATTTTCACCAAGATGACTCTAAGTCGGAGCCAAAAGCTAACTTCAAAGTGCAATAAAATTTTAGAATTAATAGAAACAATTAATTTAATGATTGCAAACAACGTCTTACATTGTTGTCAACTCAATTCAATCATAATCTTATCAAATTATAACCGAGAAAAATTTATGTCAACAGAAATGTCTTATTTCCACCAAGATGACTCTAAGGCAAAGGTTAAAGCTAGCGTCAAAGTGCGATAAAATTTCAAAATGAATAGAAATAATTTACTCAATGCTTGGAAACAACGTTTCAAATTGTTTTTAATCTAGCTATACCTATATAAAAGAAAAAGTATACACATATTTTTTTTTTATTTCGTGTAATAAATTTTTCTTGCAAAATTTTATACCATTACATGTAGATTCTAGTTTAGAGAAATTGAAGCATACATATATTTTTCCATCGATGTTACCATCAGGATGATATAGGTAAGCCGAGTCAAAGTGGCTCCTTTGTTTTCGTAAAGTCAGCCATAACCATTCTATACCTTCAGGCGACTTGTCTTTTTATTTTTTTTTATCCTATATATTGTACCACCGTCTTAAATATTCACAAAATCGTTATTTTATTTCAACCTTTCGCTAATGTTCATGTTTAAAAAGTCTTTGTATGTATATTTATTTTTTAAATTCGATTATTGAATTACATACGTTTATAAATGTGATTGTAATGTAAATAAAAAAAATAAAATTGAGAACATGTATCAATATTTACTTTATAAAACAATTTTCTACAGAACAACTTTGATTAAAATATACACTAAAAACACGTTCGAAATAAATATAAAAAAAATCCGTCATAAAAAAAGCAAAATGATAATCATAAGTGAGTATATGAGTATAAATTTTTACTCTGAACAGTTTGTAAAAATATTGATTGCATTTATAAATATCTTTTGGGTTAAGTGAAAAATAGAATTAAAAAAGATAAAAAAAAAATTTGCCGTTAAAAATTTCAATCTTCCATAGAACCAAAATGCCAACTATATATAGAAATATTCAATTCAATCACAGAATTATACTGAAAAGTTCAAACTATAATATCGTTAAATATTTGAAAACTTTACTCGTAGAAAATTACAGGAATAAGTATTATGTATTTTTCCTTTTCTATTTTTAAAAAATGTTAAGTTAAAATTAATTTTATCAAAACAGTATAAAATCGATTTAATGAATTTTTTTTATATATATATTTAAGTAATTGGTATGTAATTCTAGTTACCACTTTATCTGCCATAGAATTGAGTTCTCAAGTGGCGTCAAAAACCAACGAGAAAAATACAAAAAAAAAAAAAAAAAACAATACATAATGTAATGGAACGGAATAAAATAATAAAAAATGAAATGAAATTCTTGAGAAGATTTCAGAAATAAAATGAGTTAAAGAATAAAAAAAAAAAAAAAAAGTTTGTCGGCATCAGTGGTTAAGATCGATTTTCTTGAACGAAGGAATCGGTACCGAATGGTAACTTGATTTATACGGGTGTTTTCGTTTTTTTGAAACTAACAGTAGGGCCTGTACGATAGAACTTCTCACTAGTATAGTCAGACTATTTTTTATTTTATTTTATTTCCTTTTTTTTAGTTTTGTTCTATTTTATTTTTATCTTTTTACTATATAATTTTACACCGAAGGCAAAACCCTCATCTTTCAAGTGTATACCCCTAGTATAGAATGAAAATATCCAGTAAAGGTCTAGATGTGCGCAGGTGTTTATCCTGGTACAAAAAAATACTCACACAGTATATGCATCTCGTTATCTGAATGTTTTTTCACTGAACTTTAATAATAATTCTATTTCAAAAACTCATACACCACATTAATATATCTAATATTGATCCAATCTAACATGTTGGACGCCACCTCGTGGTAACATCATAATGATTGATATTTTCTACTTTAAACTCTCAAGACATATCTCCAATATCATAAAGCAAAAGAAAATTTTAAAACTTTCAAATATTTTTTATATATATGTATACAAGTTTGTTTGCTTTTTTTTATCTGAATATCAAAACTTTTTTATATGGTTATTTTTTAAAATTAATTTTTATGACTTGAAAATAAATTTAAAAATAACGAAAAAAAAAAAAAAAAAAAACAAATAATCGCAATAAAAAATAATGTGAATTAAAAGTTTAGTAGTTAGTAAAAATGACCACGAAATTATGATTATACTATTCGAATAGCATAATGTGATGGCATTTAGTTTATCTGAAAGTTTTAAAAAAAAATAACTTTTGGCATATACAGTTGAATGAACATTTTGTTTAGCTATTAACAGACGATATAGCAAAGTTGACGGGTATTTTTTCAAGTTAAAGTGTGAGGAAATATACGATTCAACGAAAGACGAAAAAAAAAAAAAAAAAAATTAAAACGAAAAAAAAAGAATAAAAACTTGGTTTAACTGTTTTCACGTTATTTTGTTTCTTCAGTTGTCTTACACGCTTCAGCTATTTGATACTAGCAATGCCCGTGCAATTTTATGAAACTATATATTCTTTGAAAAGTTTATATTATTATTACTTGTTTTACGTTGAAACGACGACTGGACTGCCTCAACTAAAAACACTCACTTTTCGTACAGTTATGGATGACTAAACTCATTTCGTACTACTTAAAGTTTTTATTTTTTATCGGCATGTACAGAAAAAAATATTTTTCAAGTAATTTTAGTACTTGTAATATTAAATTTATTTATTTAATATACATACCTGTACATTATCAATTTTAAAAAAAACAAAATCTTAATATTTTTTGTTATTTTAATTATTAAATGAAATTATTGAAGCGAAATTTTCTAGATATTTTTGTAGGCAACGAAATAGAAACATTGATGAGTCTGATAAATATTGAAAAGATCAATATATCTATCAATTCATGAATGAATTGATAACATATAATACCTGGATATCATTTTGTCATAAAAATTTTATTGAAAGAATAAGCTATAAAAAAAAATCAAACAAAACCAGAAAGTTACGGATGAGTTAGAGTGTTAGACAAAGTTATTATAATATGAAATATCCATTGAATTTTTTCGTACATATTTTCTAATATTTTTCTATATTCCGTTTTTATAATTATTTATTTGCACAAATTTATTTTCAACAAAGTAATGCAAATATTAAATAGCAAGCGATAGTGATAGTTAATGTCAAGCATTAATTTCAATGTTGAAACAATACAAAGAAGTTTGATTCAATTTAAAAGTGAATGAATTTTTAGAACAAAAAAAATAAATTAAATTATAAAATATATACAAAAGTGTCTTATCAAATGAAAATCATGATTAAATCATTAAAAAAAAAATTCTAAACTCACCATTATTGTAGTTAATGATGTCAATTTTCGACTGATGTCGTTGACTTTTCCCATTGAAATTTACATCATCTGCAACAATAATTAGAAAAAAATATTTTATTAATTTATAATATATTATAAATAATATATTATAGCTAATACTGAATTTTATAATGTTATTTTATTTGCAGTTTTTTCCAATTTGTGCTTGTGAAATAACAGCCATGATATTTGAATTTGTTTGATGAAAATAAAATTTTGTAAGTACTCTCATGAAAAGCCTAAAAATATTTACGCTTTTGAGATATCTATTAACGATATATATATATTTTTTTTTTTTCATGTGAACAAAGAATAAAAAAAAAACCTTCAACTCTTGATTGGCGGATATTTGTTTTTTTTGTTTTTTTTTTCTGTTATAAATTTTTGCATGAAATTGTAAATGTGAAATTGACTGTTAACTAATGTGGTATACGAGTTATATAAAAAATGCACATCAGAAAAAAATTATTTTATAGTTTAAATATATATATTTTTTTCTGTTTTTTATATGCTTGAAATTTTATCGTTTCTCTTAAAAGTTTTACAATTTTAAATCATGACTATATAGATCGGGTTATTAATTTGCTACTTTTATTTTTATAACTTGGCTTGCAGTGTGTATATTGTTCATTTAAAAATGATATTAAAATTTTATTATTTATTTTATAAGTATGTTGAAAAATAAAAATAAATTGAAGTAAAAATATTTATAAAAAAAAAAGTGTGAAAAGTATTATAAAAAAGAATTTGTAATTTAAAAAAAAAATCATTACTTTTATTTATTTCCATGAATTTTCAATTATTGATAAAATTCATCAGATGATATTTGACTACTTTTGTATACAGTAAGACATTTAAATGGACTCCAGTAATGGAATAATTTATTTGTTTATTTTTTTTTTTCAAGTCATTGCATATCATTTTGTAACAAAAGCATTGTCAGAATTTTTTCCATTTAGTAAATCAGATATTCATTTTATTTATACAAAAGAGAAATACAGAAAGAAAAAAAAACAATTCACTAATGATTATATTGATTTAAAAAATTCAAAATAAATATTGATATATTCAAATATAAGACAAAATAATGAAAAAATTCAATTACAAATTATTGATTATTGTTTCCATATTTTGAATGTATTTCATGTTGCTATTTACCCAGTCACGTATTTAAAAAAAAAAATAAATAAAAAAGAAACAAGTCACGTTTGTATTCCCTTTGCACGATGTCTTTTCTGTTGCCAGCATCATAGTATGTACACTCATCTAGTTTGTCTCACCTTCCAGCTCTCAAAAATTCACATTGGATAGTCTCTTTATTTGACTCATGCATACACGTGATAATAATTTTCATTGCACCATAAAACCCATCATACATCATATACTATCAACATTCTTTTATTTTTTGTTCTTTTTAATTTCAATTTTTTTCTTTTTTTTTATGCAACAACGAACTTTTTTGAATAATATGATGAGATGCTTTTGTGAGCGGTTGGTCATAAAATAAAAAATAGGTCGAATAAAGTAGCAGAAAAGAGAGTGCTTTTTCCCGTTCTCTCAGGTACAACCACTATTACCAAAAAAAAAAGACTTATACAAAAGTAAAAAAAAAAAAAAATAATAATAATAATAATAAATAAAATAAAATAGTAACGTCTTTCTTTCTACTAGTGAGAAATTTTGTGCAATTATTCAAGTCACGCGGTATACTTTTTCCACTCACCCCATGTTTCAAAAACGGCCATCAAAGTGGAAAGGAAGAAGCTCAAATTGAAGGTGAATTAAGACAAAGAACACGACAACGTTTACCTTAAGCACTCAGTGGTGCAACATAATTAAGATAACCAAAAATCAGCTTTTGTGTATTAGTACATTAAAATTCAAATTGTATATATATATTCACAGTTCAAAGTGTGTTTTATTTAAAAAAAAAAAAGGTTATTAACCTTTAAATTTCTCACTCATTTGTTATATTTATCTTTCTTTTTATTCGTCAATTATTTATATCGATCGACACCATTAGCGTTTTCCCTTCTTTCATCTCAATCTCGTATTAAATTTACTCAATTTGTTTTCTCTTGCAATCTCATATTTTTCTTCTCTCTCTTAGTAACTGATATGCTACGAATAAATTATCTGACATTTGGTCGATAATTTTATCTAAATTTAATACTAAAATTCAAAAATTCAATCAATATGAGACACAAAACGATTAAATTTTCAAAAAGAGAGATAAATATATATTTATATAAAATGACAGAGTGCGAATTGAGATATATATACATATATAAACATTAAATAGTCGTATTGAAGATGAGGGAAATGAGATAAAGGAAGAAGAGGAAATGACAAAGGAGTTTCCAAGACTACATGTATGTATATATAGGATTTAAATCGTCTGTATATTTCCCAACATAACACTCTATATATATTAAACGTCTTTAGATGTTCTATACAGGAAAATCGCATATATATTCCATTTGGTCTGAGCGCGCTTTTCCCTTTTATATATATATTACATATAAGCTTCGTTATTTATCATGACATATACATACAAGAGTATTGGTCGTTTCAATTGCAAAATAGGGGTTCGAGCAAATCTCAAATTACTTCAGAGACAGATATACGTCAAGATTCAAAGACACCATGTGCAATGAAGCTTAAATGATTAAAGCTACTTTGGCACGCGACACTGATGTCCCTTCTTGACAGTTTTTATTATTTCAATAAAATATATATTCAATAAAAATATATTATAACTATATTTAATAATAGAAATAATAAACTGAAATTTACAAAATAATTTACTTGAAATAATATTATGTCTTTGCGACTTAAATGATTAAATTTTTTTGGTCATTGAAATTTAATTAAAAATAATAATATTAAAATGCCAAAAAATTTTACATACAAAATATCGATAAAATTATTTCACTTGGAAAATTGAATTGAGGTCAATTGAGACAAACTTCGAACTGAGTATTTTATTTTTTCTTCCAATTTTATGTATTAAAAAAAAAAAAAAAAAAAAAAACAAATCCGGTTAAGTTTTTTTCCAAAATGACATAAAAAAAAAAGTAAGAGCAAACTAGATTGAATATGAAAAAAAAACCATTGCAAAACGTCATTGATGAAATAAAATAGAATAAAAAAAAAAACAAAACAAAAAGAAACGTATGTCGACGGTGTAAGAAAAGTGCTTGTTCATATCCCTTTGCAAAAGAACATAACTCTGTCAGAAGAAATTGTATATAAATCCAAAAAATAAAATAAAAAAATGAGTAAAGAAATATGAACACAAAGAGAGTCTTTTATTTTTCTATACCTATAGACTATTCTCAGACAGCTTTTCTTATTTTGAAATATATATATATATATCTATATCTATTTTATATTATGTTATATAAGTTGTGGTCTGCAGACATGTCCTTGGAAAATCAAACTTGTCTTTTATACCTCAGGGAAAACGTTGAAAAAGTGCTTGATAAATATTCCAAGTGTCTTTATACAAAATATCAATAAAATATAAAAAAAAAAAAAAAAAACAATATCATACACTGATGAAAAACAAAAGCAAATAATTTAAAAATAATAACTCAAAAATGAATAAATATGTTATTTAAAAAATATGAAAATTACAGTGTTTAAAATTAGCAATTACTAATTACATTTATGTTGCATCTTTATGCAAATGATATAGCAAGAGTGCATACCGCTAGTTTTGGTTTGTTTTAGTGGTGTCCCTTGGTACATACATGGAGTTGATTTATGCACCACGCACCTGGAAATTTGCACAAAACACCCACCAACATTTTGCATCTATATATAAAGTAAATACATGCATATTCCAAAGATATAATACAAGTACAATATTCAACTCAACAAAATATATACACTTTGTTTCGTTATAATATACATATATATATAGATGTAAAAGTGGTAAATGTTTTAATAGTATACCAACATTTATAAATACTTTCCGACTTTACTTAGTGAAACATATTTATATTTTTTAATGTAATTTCGAATCTACTCAGTTAAAATATTGTGGTTCTATGAAAAGAAAATATTTTATTATATATATACAAGTAAATATACTATGCAACTATTTTGTGTATTTTAATTTATTTTATTTTGTATTTTATATAAAAAAAAAACATATTAAAATAGTTTAATTGAAAAACTTAATAAAATTCTATCACTGAAAAATAATTAAAAATATAAATTAATTTCATTTTTTTTTATATAATATTATATATCAAAAGAATTATATTAAAAAAATAAAAATTTTGTTGCAAAATTTAAAAAACCAATTTGACTTCTATTGAGTTTTGCATTTTTACGTGATTCACTTTCCAGTCATCGGTTTGGAAAATACTAAATCAGCAATGAATCAATAAAAAGCATAATTACCTCAATAAATATTGACGAGTTTGCAGATAAAAAAAAAAAAAAAAAATAAAATAATTAAAATAATATTATAAAAAAAGAAAAAAATGTATATCAGAGAAAAATAATTTTGATTTCATGGGCTTTTGTTTTTTTTTTGTTAATTTTATAATAAAAATGCATTGTTGTATATCCGAAAAAATTGAATGTATATTCAGTTGATAGAATGAATATATAAATAATATATATATATAAAAATGTTGAATGAATAATAAAACCATGAGACACAGTGTTACAGAAGAACAAATCAAGTTACAACCACTGATTCAGAATTTATAATCGAATCAACATTAATTATTCTTTGCCCTATAAATTTTCTCTTGACAAACATATCCGATGACTAATTTTACAGACCAAATAAAAAATACATTCATATACAATTCAATAGATGAATTTAAAAATATATACCTATATGTGTTTATGTATGTAAACAAATACTTGCCAACACCATAAACAATGCTTGATCAATATAATGATACGTGAAAAATAAATTTTCATTGCCACAAAATGATTCAATAATTATGTATCAACTAAAATTCATTATAACATTACAAAAAGCTGCATAATAAATTACTAAGAAAATAGTTCAAAAAAAATTTGAAAAAATTGAATTAAAAAAAAAAAAAACAAATAATGAAGAAAATAAATGTTTTTTTTTTTTTGCAATGTTTATATGTAGCATATGTTATACATATGTCTAACAAAAACATGAGATATTTTATTTGGATGTATGTGACATTTATTTCCAGTACTTGAATGTTCAATTTCCGTTTGAAATCAATTTAACTTATTTATGTATATATAGAGAAAACATCAGTGAGAAAAATAGAATGAAAAGTCTGACAGGACAAAAGAGATTTTATATATACGATATCAAGTCAAGAGTTTGTATATATATTCAGCGTGAACAATATCATGTAGAAACTTATGTAAGAAGAACACATTTGCTGATGTCTAAGAACCACTTGTTGATTTAAACGTAATTTACTTTGTTCAACATACCTAGATGAGACCATTGAAAACTTGTATTTTGCTAAACATATTACATATTTATTACTAACTCAAAAGACTTTTATTATTAATGAAAATTAATTTATCAAATAAAAGTGTTATTACTTTGAAATATATAATTAATATTTAGATCTATAATAAGATATAAAAGTATATTTTTATAAAAAAAAAAACTTGTGTTAAACATGAAAAATCATTAGAAGTCT